>LPNX010232919.1:786380-829050 GCA_001517045.1 Pseudotsuga menziesii
TGATCGGACCTAGGAGGATATGGAGATCCCACATGTCACTACCATGCCTTTTCACACTGATCATCATAATGTTATGACAAGTGGTGGTGGAAAGAAAAGGACAACCATAGGAAATGACATAGTGAAGGGATCAGTCGAGGACAGTCTTGTATCTTTCCTTCCTTAACTGTGCTTACCTCAATCCTTCTATGTCTTGTATGGAACATCCTGAGGTACTGTCTCTTTTGGGAAAAATGTTGGCCTTACCTTCACCATTTGAAATCATCTTGAATGTAGGCAGAAAGTTAGTACGTTGCCAAAAAAAATGGATAACACTATTTAAGATCATACATGTGAGCATGATAGCTCCAATGATCTGATTCTGATCAAGAAGCACATAGATTTCAATGCAAGGAAACTAGCTCGTGTGAAGGGGGAAGTTCACTCATGTCCAATGAGTATGTTGTACCTCCTTCAAGTGTCTAGAGACTCCTTAAATACCCCCACTGGGGAAGGAATGTCCATGCCTTCTATTAACAACTCTATGAACAGGAGGTTGTAATTTGATTGCATTAACTCCTTGGGTGCTCTGCTCAGTCTTTTAATGACAATGAAATGGAGAGTTCAGGAATGTCATGGTGTAAATTTGAGGGTAGAAGCTGAGGGCTAGATAAATGTTGGGTACTCACAGTAAGAGCTGATGGATATGGAAGCTCATGTTCCCTTATATTTTAATTGGGGGGTGTAGTATATGGCTGTAACCCCAACTCCTATCGAGGAACAAATTGCACATAGGAAAATTTCCCTGCTTCAATAATATGAAGGCCACCAAGGTAGGCCTCTCGCCACCAATCCATTCTAGGATGTGTGTATTCTTCTGGCATTGGAGATCCAAGCGAGGTTGCATTTGACTTAGGGTATTAACGAGGAACTCCAAATGATCATATGTGGGAGTCAAGCTAGCGCGGAGGCCTTTTTCCTACTTGAGATGATTACTGAGGACCACATAAATCAACCAAGAGATATTCCTAGGGAGGAGTGAAATTCTCCTCTCCATGAACCCCCTTCTCAGTGATGGTGTTATCAACCCAAATGGCACTTCTCCATCTGAGTGCTGACAATTCATTATGTTGGTACACAAAAGGACATTTTAGGATTGAATTTTGCCTAAACACTATATATGGGCATGCGATGAGATGCATTTACCCTTCAACCAGCTTGCCATTTTATTTTTATATGTGTTGATTGTCGTATGTGACTATCTCCATTGAAACTCGCATACATACACGACTATCCTCGTTGCAACCAGCGTACAAATCTATACAGGGGTTTCCCTTAGAGAAACTTGGGTGTCATACGTTGGTTTCCAATATCAATAGTCGCGTACACATCTATTCGACATTAAAAAGTATAAATCATTATTAATGGAGATTAGTTTATCCCTAATCATTAACCATCTCAACTGTCTTAACCTTCGAAACTGCTCTATTTCCCAAAGTATAAATAGAGGCCTTGGGGAGGGCATTAAGGGAATCAATATTGGAGAGAAAAGTTATGCTGGTGGTATATCCTCAGAAGTCTTTAGAGAAAAAGAACATAGAGTCCTTTGGTTTTAGAGGATTCCTTGTCTCAGACGGTGGGTGGTACACTTATCTCATTCATTGATTGTTAATAAAGAGAATTCTTCTTCCAACTTTGTGTTGAGTCTCTTTCATGTATCATGGTTGATGAATATATTTGATTAAGCACTATATATTTTATTTATCTAACATGTCATATATACATGTATAAGATTGTATTTGGAGAATTTTCTCTTTGCAGGTGAAGGAGGTGCATCCCTGAAAGGTTTGGCGAGAAGCAGAGCGGGAGAAGACAAAGCTTGGATCAACCGTCGGTAATCAGGTGAGTCCAATATTTCTTCCTATTTCCTTTCTGTACTTTAAAGCTGATTGTCTACAAGTTTTAGAAGTAAGTTGGTAGCCCCAGAACCTAGGTTACAAGGGTGTTTATTCCTGAACAACAGAACTGGCGACTCTGCCAGGGAGCCCAGACTGTTGTGGGTTAACTCTGTAGATCAGTGCCCAATCTTTGCTTTGATTCAGTGTGTGGTGTTTTGTCTTGGTTCAAACTTATAGTGGTGTTCGAAGACCTTTAAAAATTTTCTTTTTATTTGGAAATTTTACACCTATACGCAAGTTTCTCTTGCACACAGTCACATAAAGAGGTCTGCATACATGGGTTTCTCTATAGAACAGTCGCATATAGTACATGGGTTTCTCTTGTACAAAGTCGCATACAAGCTTGAGAAACAAAATTTTTGGGTTAGATTTTTCTTGTCCCTATCCTTCTATATATTTTGTCTTGCTGAGTGGCCTTCACTATGAGCACTGCACTGTGAGTTTGATGGCCTTGTTAGACATACCTTGTGCTTTCTTGTAAGCCCTTGAGTTCTTATTGTTTGGATTGTATTTCTATTAGCAACTTGAAGTGGATTTTCCTGTTGGGTAATATGTTTAAGTGCTAGTTTTCTGAATCAGTGATCAGGGTTCCAGACACTCTATATTCCATTCTATTTTCGAATAGTATTGGTTTGTCATTTTCCTTTGATTGAGTTCAGTGATTTCTATTCATTGTGCCTTCCTAAGCTAGGGTTCCAAGTATTCCTTAGGTGGTTGATCTTTGGTTTTATGAATCTTCTTTAATTCATTTTTCTTATTTTATGCAGTTAGTTTAATCAAGCATACTCAAGTATTGTGCATTTAGGTGCATAGTAGTCTTTGAGAAATTTGAAAAGTGAAAAGAAAACATTAGAAACTTTTGCATTTGATTTGCATATAGTAGTTTTGTTTTCAGCTTTAAAATATAATCTCAAAAATTACAAAAATATAGTCTTAGTTTTCTCTGTATTCATTTCATTTTCATCAGTTTACATTTACAAAAAAAAAGAAAAGAGAAGATTTTTTTTAAGTAGTGATAATTTTCTTTGGAAGTATACACCTATTGTCTTTTACATTTCTTATCGAGTCAAAAACATCATAGTCTTTCACTCCACTTGCTTTCTGAGTAAAAAATAGCCCTTAAAATGAACGCAATAATTAAAATTTATTAGTATTTTTTGTTTTTTAGGGCCATACACCTACTAGCTTAGGATAGACTTGTGGGATAAGAAGTTTAAACTCCCCATAAGTATTTAAATTCAGACATAGTGGGACAATTGATAGGTAAATACTTCTTTTTATCGATAGTATCTGGGAAGCTCCTCTCAAATAGGAGTCAATCACGAGGCCACGTGGAGGCATTGGACTGAGGAGATAACCCTTTGATTCCTTGTCGAAATGTAAACCAAGGATTTTACGCATCTGGGGATTATGTCCTAGATATATTTTTGGGCTCAGCTACCCTACCCATGTGTACGAATCAGGCTTGCGATGGTCCCCCCAGACTATTGGTATAGTGAAGGTAGCCTCTACTCTCTTGACATCTAGGGTTTATACACAGGTAAACCAGAAGGCTATTTATGGTTCACCTTGGGCAGGCTTGGAAGGTAACCCTTGTTGAAAGTGTAGGAGAGTGGTGGGTGATTCCTCCGCTTGTGCCTAAGAACCTCTTTAAGAACACCAAGAAACTGTCTTTCAGCTTTCTTCCGAAAAGCATATCTTTTACCCTTGCTGACTGTTTAGACTTTAGGATTTTTCGTAGTGATTGCTCTCTGGTTTGTCTATGTTTAGCTTACATTAGGGTTTGAATTTTCAAATTTACAATCATGGAGGACCAACCTATTAGAAAGTCATGAAGGTTTCAAACCTTCCTCCTCTTATCACATTGGAACCTCCACCTCCCCCTCAAAGGCGGAGATTGGACACAGATGGTTCATTTGAACTGATAGGAGTCAGTGAAGTTTTGGGTGAACCAGAACTTAGGGAAAATCATTTTGATTTAAACATAGTTGAGATAGAAGACTTGCAGGATGACGATTTTGCAAGGAATTTTAATACACCTCTAACTAACTTAAATGATCCTGTGATAGTTTAGGTTCGTCTTTTTGATCCACCCATGATTGGTGTCCTTGTGGGCAGGATAATGTCTAGTGCAGGAGAAAGTTCTTTCATTTTCACCTCATCCATGCCAGCTGAAGCGGTGCTACCTCCATTGATAAGTACCCCTAGATCAAGCATACATACTACGCCCTTAACTCCAATGAGCCGAGTGTTTCAACCACCGGTTCCCACAAGTCTCGCAGATGTTTCTGGTGGTATGGTCATTGGGATTCCTAGTGTACCTACATTTCCAACCTCCTTCACATACACTGCCCAGAGTGGTCCTATAGGATCCTCGGCTTTTGTCTAAGGATTTCCTTGGAATGGGGAGCACATACCCCCATCCACTCCAATACATTACCCAGAGTGGTCCTATAGGATCCTTGGCTTTTGTCCAAGGATTTCCTTGGAGTGGGGGGCACATACCCCCATACACTCCATATGTAGGCCCACCACCCTCTTATGTAGGGGTGCAGTTTGGGAACACTAACCCTGATGGTCAAGGTTTCCAAACCCCTATCTCTACTCCATTCACAAGCTCTCCCTTTTTCGCGTTTTAGCGGAGGGATACCAGCTCCTGTATTTCAAACCCCAATTTCAACTGGGGCAGCCAGAACCTCTTATACTACACCTGACACCAACAATCTTGTGGCTTACAGATGGAATCTATTTCAAAGTAACCCATCCACTTCGCAACCGGAGGTAGGGGGCAACCCCACCTTTACATATGGGAATTTGGGGGCAAGTCCCTCTAATCCCTAAACAAGAACTTTTAGTGCTCCGGTTCGACCTAAGATTCCTTTCCTGGAAACGTTAAAATTTCCAAATTTGTTTAAGCTGATGAATAACCCAGTGAGGCATGATCCCTCCTAGCCGCCTATACCCACCAAGTTTCCCTCGGACATCCCAAAATTCAAAGGCAAAGTTGGTGAAGATCCTGGGGTTCATGCCACCACTTTTCATTTATGGTGCTCTTGCAACTCACTGAATGAAGATTTAGTTTAGTTGATGTTTTTCCAAAGAACATTGATAAGCACTGCAGCAAAATGGTACATTGAGTTTCCTTCTACTACGTTTAGTAGTTTTTGGGACTTAGCTAGTGAATTCCTTAGCCACTTCCAGCTTCTTGTCCGATATTATTTCGGAATAGAATTGTTATCTACCTTTAGGAAGAGCAAGGCCACCCACATCTTGGATCACATCCAAAAGTGGAGGAGGCAGAAGAGCCTCACTAAAGCTATTATCCCTCCTGAGTTCTTATTAGAGTGGTTCCTTAAATCCCTATTGCTTTATATATCTAAGGACATATCTACTTCAAGAGTGACGAATGAGGAAGAATCTATCCTCAGGGCCCAGCAATTAGATTTGATTTACTCTCAGTTTGGGATCTTGTATGAGATTGTCCCTGAGGCACCGAGGCCAAAACACAATGCAGAGAAACCTAGGCCTGGACCCCATGCTGATGGTGTGGTTGGTTCCATTAATTCTCCCACTATATAATTTTTGGCCAAACATCTTCATCAACTGTCTGTCAAAAATTCTATGGCAGAGGAAACAACGGTTTCCCCCTCACCCCAAAATGCAAATGTTTTTGTACAGACCTCTTAGAAGGGAAATTAGCATCCCGGTGGGAAAAATAAGAAAGGAAAGAAAGGGCAGGGAAATCAAAACAAGTAGAAACCCAAAAAAATGCTGATGGGGGCAAGAAAGAAAAGAAAAAGGTGAAATTCCCATGTAAGTTGTGCCATGAGGATCACCTCACCCATATTTGTCCCCTTATGGAACAGGCTCAAAAGCTGTTAAAAGCTCAACAACTGCCTGTCCTAAAGGATATGTTTCCCCAAGGGCATAATTATACTTCAGGTTAAAATGTAGTAGGGGGCACTCCAAATGCCCCTGACCCCAATTATATCAACATGGTTCGATCTTCAACTTTGCTATAGACCAGGAATAAGAACTATGAAAAAGAGACCTCTGAGAAGGGTAAGTCTATAGGTGAAACTTCTAACCCTCTCACGATTGAGAAACCTACCGAAACTATGCCCAATATATCGAAAGGTGTCCTTAAGAATACCTTGCATAATCCTAATGCTAGGGCTGCATCCAACTACTCTATGGTTGAATACTTAGCCCAGACACCTTGTGCAATGTCAACTTTAGAGGTGTTACAGAGTTGTCCTGCTCAACGGGATGCACTCTTAGCAGCCTTAAGCAGTATGGACTCATCGAGTCTCATGGCAAAATTTCACTTGTCTGATGTCAAAATTCGCCTACCTTACCATGTAGCCTTATCGATAGATGTCATCTATGGTGGAAAGACCATTGGAAGGGAATTTGTCGATGAGGGTGCTTCTACATGTGTTATGTCCTTGTCATGTTGGAAAGCTCTTGGATCCCTAGAGCTAGTCCCGTCAAACACCTTGATTACTGCTTTCAATAGAAGGTTATTTCATCTGCATGGTATCCTATTGGCTTTTGAAATTAAGCTGGAAAGGAAATTAGTGTCTATTGAGGTAGAGGTGATTGATGCACCTTTGGATTATAACCTGCTCTTGGGAATAAGTTGGACGTATTCCATGTCTTCTATTTCATCGGCCATCTTTCGAGTTGTAGTGTTTCCACACGAAGGGAAGTTAGTTACTGTTGACCAACTCAGTTTCACTCGAAAAAGACGCATGGAGTCTAATGAGTTGACTGTGCCATTGGTTGATCAATTTAAACCTTCTATAGAGAGCTTAGGGGCTGGAATGTATGCATTATTGATGGGCACATTTGATCTTCCAGCTCTGATTAACTATATAGGTTCTACTAGTGTGGGGAATTCCATAGCCACAGTTGTTGATAGGAGTGATCCTTGGGTTCTCCTTTCCCACCATGAACCTAAAGTGCCCTTATTGGTAGTGGAAGTGGCTTACCAAGCTATTACCCAAACCACTGTTGATCCCATTTCGGTCCCCCTCACGGTCTCAGAGGAACTAGAAGAAGTCTATTTGCCTGCTTGGGCAGAAAACTCTTTGCATTCTACAGATTATTTAGATATGGTTTTACCTTTTGATGAAGCCATTCAGGAAGCCATGTGTGGATGATATAAGGTCTATGAAGATCTTCATCATCGATCCTATTTTCTTCCAGAGTTAAGCAGGATAGAGAATCAAGAGTTTCATATGAGACTGGCAGACGATGTTGATATGCCCATTAATCCCTTACCAGGGGAAGGAATTTTTGCTGAGGGGAATATGGAAAATACTTCTACTACCATCCCTATAAACATCTCTATAAATATTGACAATGTGGAAAATATACACATCTGCACAAAATGATCTCCTCAGGAGATTGCGATTTATACCGCCTTGTTTAAGGAATTCCGTGACGTTTTTTCCTGGTCATATGAGGAGATGCCATGCATTGATCCATTATAGTCGAGCATGAGATCTAAAAATAACCTGACATTAAACCTATTTGGAAAAAGTTGATACCTGTTAACCCACGTAAAGCGGCAGTAGTGAATGCTGAAGTGGAAAAACTGTTGAAAGCTGGTTTTATTTATCCCATAGCTTTGACAGAATGAGTATCCAACTCTATTCTTGTTGATAAGAAGCAAGGGACCATATGTGTCTATACTAAATTCAGAGATTTAAACAAAGCCTGTCCTAAGGACAACTATCCCATGCCATTTATAGACCAAATTATTGATGCTTGCGCGGGAAGTGAAGTTTTTTCATTTATGGATGGTTTCTCCGGATATAATCAAATTCAAATAAAATCGAAAGACCAACATAAAAACACTTTCATTTTTCCTTGGGGTACCTTCACATACAAAAAAATGCCCTTTGGATTGAAAAATTTTCAGGCAACCTTTCAATGGGCAATGCATTTTTTCTTTCATGATATTAAAGCCATTGTCGAACCCTACCTTGATGATCTTCCTGCACATTCTCGTAAGAGGATTGACCATCCAGATCACCTACGTTTGATATTTGAACGATGCAGATACTATAAAATCCACTTGAATCCCCACAAGTGTGTGTTCTGTGTCGAGTCAGGGAGACTAATTGGATTCATTGTTTCTATTAGAGGCATTCAGGTGGATCCATTACAAGTTGAGGCCATTGTAAATCTGCCTCCTCCTCGTTCTATTAGGAAACTTCAGAGCCTACAGGGATAGTCCAATTTTCTTCAACATTTCATTGTAAATTATGCCAAGATTACCAAGGGTTTCATGTGCCTATTAAAACAAGACACCCCATTTGTATGGGATGAAATTGCACAACTCGCATTCGAGGCATTGAAGAAAGCTTTGTTGTCGGCACCATTATTGCATCCGCCAGATTACTCTAGGGATTTTATATTGTATATGGCCATGTCTGAGTCGATGATAGGGGTAGTCCTAGTTTAGGAGGATGATAATCTCCAAGAGCATGGCATTTACTATATTATCCATGCTTTAGCCGGACCTGAACTCAGGTACTCCCACGTCGAGAAGTTGGCCTTAGTAGCCGTCTATGTTGTTCAGAGGTTACATCACTACATTTTACTGAGGACTACAACGATAGTGGTAGATGTTAATCCTTTTCAATATGTTTTGTCCTGACAAATAGTTGGAGGAAAATTCAACAAATGGATAGTCATTCTCCAAGAGTTTGACTTGGATTTTCAGTCCGCCAAATCCAAAAAATCCTTAGTTTTTGCTGAGCTTATCGCAGAATTTCCAATAGAAGAAGATGTAGCTATTGAAGAAGACTCATTCCGAGATGAGCACATATTTTTTATTTCCACCTATGACCCCTCGTATGGAGATATACTTATCTATCTCTAGACTTTGAAGTATCCTGCAACTTTCTCATGGGAAGAATGACGTAAAATATGCCTACATGCCAATAAATACCTCATCATAGGAGATACTTTATATTGTAGGGGGGTATATTCCATTTTTCATCGATGTCTTACCCACGAGGAAGCGGATATTGTCCTGAATGATTCCCATAGTGGAGCATGTGGGGGTCATTTATCTGGGTTAGCAATGGCCCAGAAGATATTATGTGCCAGTTATTTCTGGCCCACGATCTTTAAGGATTGTGTGGAAGCCATGAAGCGTTGTCATCCTTGTCATCTTTACACCAGAAAGATGCGGTCACATGCTGTCCATTATTTCCCGTTATCTCGGTGGGCCGCTTCATGAAGTGGGGGATTGATTACATGATATGTAACCTAGCCTTGACTGGGGGGAACAAATATATCATTGTCACTATGGACTATTTTACAAAATGGGTAGAGTCAATGCCCACCTTTAGAGTTGACGAGAAACTGCAGCTTTCTTCATGTTCAATCAAATCATTGATGTAGCCCATTCAAACTGGCAAATCATGCTGTACCCTACTCTTTGGGCATATTGAACCAATGTAAAAACTGTTAAGGGTTTCTCCCCCTTCCAACTCATTCATGGAGTGGAAGCCGTTACCCCAGTTGAATGTGAAATCCTGTCCTTAAAAATAGCTATTCATGTGTTACATGATACGACAAAGATTGAAGAATGTTTAGTACATTTAGAACATCTTGATGAACAACATAGAGATGTGTTGATAGCAAACCAAGCTCATAAAAATAGGGTCAAAAGCCATTATGATAAGTCAGTCAAGCCTCGAGTTTTCTCTGAAGGGGAGCTTGTATTGGTCTGGGACCAAGACAAAGAACCCCTGGGGGCAAGAAAGTTTAGGTCTATGTGGTTGGGACCATATGTCGTGCCAAAGGTGTTAAAGAAGGGCGCACATGAATTAATTGATTTTGATGGGAATAAGCTGTCTGAGCCTAGAAATGGACTCTACCTGAAAAAGTACTATGCTTAAGGTTAGTACTTTTTCTTGTATTTTATTGTATGTATTTTTATGTACACTAGTTCATCAGTTTGTGTTTTTTATACCATCTACTAGTTGTTTCAGATGTCTTTCGAGAGGTTTGTAGGTTTCACTGATGGCACCAATCACCACACTTGTAATCTAGCTTCAGCTGCATGGGTCATTTACTCACCCTCAGGATAGTTAGTTGCCTTAGGAGGTGCTTGCTTAGGTCCTGCTTCTAATAATGTCCCTAAGTATAGGGCTATCATTTAGCTTCTATGGGATGCTTTGTTATGTGGTATCACTTAGCTAGAAGTCTGACTGGACTCTCAATTGGTGGTTTCCCAGCTCAATAGGGCTTACCACATGCAGAACCCTATTCTATTACGTCATTTTATGTAAGTTAGGTTATTGGAAAGAAATTTTGAGTTCATTACATTCAATCATATTCCAAGGAATCAAATTCATTAACTGATTCATATGCTAATTACATCTTGGATTGGCATTTAACACATTTCTCATAAAAATATACAACAAACACATAAAAAACATTTGTAAATAAACTGACAATATATATATGTGTGTGTGTGTGTGTGTATGTGTGTGTGTGTGTGTGTGTGTGTGTGTGTGAATATCTATCCATATAGATAGGTCGAGTCTCTGGTCCTCAGATCCAGTCATAACTGTATAATATACAAAAAATATACAAAATATGGATCAAAGTCCATCAAATGCCCCTAGATCTAAGATGGACCACCCTGGTCCCCCCGCTCTCCCTGCACTCTGGATTCTTTAGCCTCCTCAGCTTTAGCAGCCTCAACAACATGTATGTATACCAATACTGCTCTTGCTACCCGCCTCAAAAGGCGTATCCAGACAGGTGGTACACCAACCACGAACTCTTGCATGATGGTTGGGATGTGTTGAATCCATAAGGTGGGTACTCTATGGGTAAGCCTGGCCATATTCCCCTCAAGTACTCTAATCAGCCCCTGGTCTTCTCCCAAGACAGGATGCACATACATGCGTGGATTCCCTTTAGGGCGGACTGGTCCAATATCTACATTTTGACATTTTAAAAAGGACTAGAACTCTTATACATATGTATATATCTCTATTTTTAAAATTCATAAAAATTTTAAAATTTGAAAATAAAAAATTACCTAACCCTCCCCATGCTCCTCCTAGAGGGAGGACGAGGTCAGGATCACCACAGAAGTCCATTCCAGCATATGGAAACTGCTCCAGTGCTAGCAACTGTCGCTCCCACCAAAAGTAGAAGTCGTCATCATAGACACTCTGCACTGAGCCACCACGTCCCTGGCAGAGGAAGATATCTCCCCATCTACTTAGCTTAGGCTGACGAGGAGAATGAACTGGAAAGGGTACTGTAGGGATCAATCCTAGCACTTTCTCAAAGAAGAAGGCTACTAGTATGCTAGAATATCAAAAATTATTCCTCCTGCCTCTCTTGCAGTCAGAGAGTTGTTTCCTCATAATCAAGATCATTCATGAGCAACAGTCATATAGGCCCCCCTGCATACAATCCACTGCTAGTATCATATGGTTCCGTGTTGTAAGGTGAAGTGAAGATGACCCTGCAACCCTCACTATATTACTTGTTAATACCTATAGAGTAGGGTCACGTATGTACACAATCATGGATGCATCTACCCCTCTTTTGTGTGCCTGGTGCGCAGTATATGTCAATATAGTTCTGGACACTTAGAGGGTCACCGCCTCTGCCGGTGCCTTCCAAGTTTATCGAATCTCCCTGTCGTGATAGACTAGCAATGAAATAGACATCCTCTGAAGTAATCCCCAAGGACTCACCTTGAAGGTCAAACATGCCCAAGTCATGATCCCAATAATTTATCAGGAAATATAAGAGGTAGACATTGGCTTGCATAGGTGAGGTACAGAAAATTTTTAACAACCCACTTGAATGTAAAACATTCATGGCGGGGTCATCTTGGAGTGCTTCTTGGTCCATATCTTCATGTTCATGCTCCCTCCACTCAAGCACCATCTTTCAACCTAGTAAAAACACAATTGAAAACCTTTAGTTTCATATAAAATTTTGAAATTTTGACCCTATATGCTTCTTTTCCACCTCATGCAGTGTACGTGACTGTCTATTAAGCAATGTCACATACTGTACGTGACTGTCCTTCGGGAAACCCACGTATAGAATGCGTGTAAACGACTTCCCTTTGGGAAACCTACGTACAGAACATGTGTACACGACTTTAAATATAGAAAAGCCGCATACATAGTGTTTCTTTGTTGAGGATGCTTACAAACATGAAATTAGGGATTAATTTTGATAATTGCTTGGATCAAATTGAAGAGCATGGAGTGTAGTATTACCTGACACTTGCGGATTTGGAAATGGTATACCGGATTGTCCACACTGAGAAATTGAAGGTAGAGGTGAAAACTTGTCTTTTATGGCTAAAACTCCAAATGGTTTATCATCGTTTTAAGGTGTTTTTTTCTCATGTAGGATGGTTTTTTGTCGTTTCACATGCATTCTGCATTTATACCTACTCCATATTAAACCTAGCAATTAACATTCTTACCACAAACTATGGTATTTTTAACCATTAACGCCTTGTCTTTACCATTGTTCTTCCATGGATAGGGCTTTCATCTCATGAGTATCCCCATTTAGAACCTATTTTGTCTTTCGATACTCATGCTGCAGCTGTCTTAGGTACAGGGGAATCTTTTTAGCTATTTTTCATGCCAAATTGAGCCTCATTTTGGTCTATTTTTACAAGCTATCCATTTATGGGACTCCCTGCCCTTATGGAGTTTCTTTAGGCCCAAGTCTGACTCCTTAAAATAGACTTGACTGTCGAGTTAACTTGTCCATCCAAGCTCGTTAAGAATACATGGATGGGCATCCACATTGGTGGTAGGTTATCTCTTTCTTAGACCATGTGGAATAATAAGAGAAAGTATCACTCTCTTTTCTTCGGAATTGAGAAGAGTATTCTCAGGTATAGGTTTATCACTTTTCCAGACCCAAGGGACTAAATTTACGAAAAAGGAACTCCCAGTATGAGCTTAGTTTTCTCTTTTTCATGCTCTGGACCTAAACATGAAAAATATTCTAAGTGTACTTTATGTCTTTGTCATGCTCGTTAAACACTAAGAACAAAGCATCGAGTTTATTGTTGTAAGCCCCATTTCTTGTACTCAAATGGATATTTCTGAGTGATCTTGATTTCCTTCACACTCTTAAAACTCAAGCTATATGCTACTCTCAAAGGAGCGTTGGGTAGGTGGTAATTTAACCTTTTTCGGATCTCCCTGACTAAGTACGAAAAAGGTTCACCTTTTCTTCTACGGAAGTTGAGTTCTTCTATGATATGTTTTATGCTTTTTCGGCCTCAGGAGACTAAATTGGATGAAAAAGGACCCCCTTGGAGTCTTCTTTGGAGTTTTCAGACTCTCTAAACATGAAAACACCAACTGAGCATGTACTAGTTCAGGCTCATAAAATCCATGTATCAGTGACACTATCAAGCATTATTCCCTCTTCTCTTCAATCTTGTCAAAAAATGAAGAGAGACTCAAGTTGACTTTTCTGGACTCGTTAAAATTCAACATGGAAGGTAAGGAATAATTTTTCTTTTGGTTTTTAGTTAGTGTCAGCATGTCATCCTTGAACATAGATCTCTTTGTTTTTTTCGATACTCATGTCTTAGTGTTCACTTTCAGTTTATCTATTACTTCGAGTTTCTTAATCCTCCTCTTATCAGTTCTACCTGGAGAATCTGATCATGTCTCCTACATGATAGATAAGTCTAGTTGTTCTATATGTAAAGTTAAAAGTTGCCTTGGGTCATCTCTGTGTTGTGCTCACGATTCAAGGACTTAACCCAGTATCTTATCTATATCTTGATCCCATCATTGTCATATCTGTTATCACTTGTGTCTCCCTTCCTTTACCCAGTTCCTAGTTAGTCTTGTGATCCGTTGGAGGATATATTGTTTTCCTTATCACAATATGGTTTCGCATCAGCACTTCCTAACAATGAATACCTAGAGTTTCGATGATCATACCTCATGATTCATTTTCATTATTGGTGAATTCCTTTGCTTCAGTTTTCGATTATCACCTATTGATTGACAATCTATTGAATCTTCTCCATGTTTGACTTCAATAACATCTATTCACATGGCTTGGATTGTAATGGTTTTTTGTGATTGTTTATGAAGACCTTAGTTTCACATTCATGGACTAAGTTGTGCAAGATTATGTTATGGTTATTTACATAGCTTCCAGATCTTTGAAGATTCATCATTGTTGTATATTGTGGCTTCGATCCACCTTTGTAATATACGCGGTCTTGTCCCCTTCCTATATGATTTACTCAAATATTGTAAAGGAGCTAGTGTTCCAGTATATTGAACATAGCATCCTCAGATATGAATTTCTATATGACATTATTATGTATTTGTTTCAGGCACTACCTCTCTTCCATTGGACTTCTGAGTTCTCCAAAGATAATGATTATAATGTATTTTGGCCATTACTTCCCTCTAATCTCACACATTAGAGGGCATCTGTTACCAACCCAAATGGCACTTCTCCATCCGAGTGCCAACAATTCATTATGTTGGTACACAAAGGCACATTTCAAGATTGAAGTTTTCCTAAACACTATAGATGGGAATGACATGAGATGCATTTACCCTTCAACCAGCTTGCCATTTTATTTTTCTATGTGTTGATTGTCATACATGACTATCTCCATTGAAACTCGTGTACATACATGACTATCCTCATTGAAAACTCACATACTGTACATGACTATTCCCATTGCAACCCACGTACATATATATACACGGGTTTCCCTTAGATCAACTCGCATGTCATACACGGGTTGACAGTATCAATAGTCATGTACACATCCATTCGACATTAAAAAATATAAATCATGATAAATGGAGATTAGTTGAGCCCTAATCATTAACCATATCAACTGTATCAACCTCCTCAACCTTTGAAACTGCTTTATTTCCAAAAGTATAAATAGAGGCATTGGGGAGACGTTGGAGGAGCAAGTCGGTAAGCCGACTTGAATGATAGCCGACTTAGTCAATTAGCTGACTAAGTCGGTTAACCGACTAATTAGAGGTTAGGTCATCCACATAAGGTTGTGTCGGTTCATCGAACCTACATGTAGTTATTTGTAATTGTTTGTAATTCATATACATTAGGCTATTGAGCCAGATGAGAACTCGGTTCACTTCTCTATATGGTATGGACCCTTTCATTATAATATAATCTGTTATTGTTCTTACTTGTTCTTGTCTCTTGTCTCTATTATGTATGTTTGTTATTAATGTGTATTATTGGTAACCCTATGTGATCTGTGAGATTACAACATTGGTTCAGTTGCTGGTAGTACATGTTTGAAATGTATATAAGCATATGATATCAGAACAAGAGATTAAGGACTAGTGGGAGCATAAAATAGAAAACTATTTGCAAAATTATGCACGAAGAAACAGATTAACAACTGCTCAAGTGAAAGAAAGGTTCTTTACCGAGACTCATGAGAAGTTTGTAGAATCACTGCCCCAGCTTTTGAAGAAACTCCTGGATGAAAAAGTCGAAAGCAATTAAATACCAACAGCTGCTAGATAAACTAATTCAAGGGGGAAGAACAAACCTGTCGGAGTGGTTCGAAAAGATCGTCGCTGAATTTTACGAGGAGCAAGCCATAGAGGAAAGAACTTTGGTGGAAACCATAAAGAAGAAATTCTACACAGACCTTAATGAACAATTCTTGTGTTCCTTATCGACCTTGTTGTTCAAATTTCTAATCAAGAAAGGAGTGGGTCATATTGTTGAACCTCGTCCATTATTACACGAACCGTCACAAAATACTAACTGCGCGGAGAAACAAAAGAAGTGGAAGAAATTCATTGCCAAAAGGGAGTGGGAATACTTCCTAAGCAAGTGAATAGAACTATCCAGGCTTTCTAAAGTGTCGGGTAGGAAATGGGGGGGTAGCGGGTCATATGTCAAGGTAAAGTGGAGAGGATTCTAGTCGACTAAAGAGATACTAATCACCAGTAATGAAAAGTCAACCTAAAAAAGGAAATCAAAAAGACAGTGTCACATTAAGGTATGGTGGACTTTTAGAAAATAGAGAGGGAGAATAGGCTACAAAGAAGGGAAGAGAGAAGAGAAAGAGCTATAGTGCTGCAAAGAGGAATGAGCACTAGGGTGACAGACCAAGAGAGAAATCCACTAGATTCGAGTCATGACCGACATGAGAAAGGCATGGAAGAAGAAGCGACCCCTATGGAAGAAGATTTGTGGATAAAGTAGTGAGAAGCTCTCCAATTAGAAATTCCCCAGGAGGTAAGACCTCTATCTCAGACGAATCCAAGTACCAAGATACAAACCATTGTTGAAGAGGACCTCAGACTAGGAGCCGATGAATTTTGTATTTGGAGTCGACTAGATGACAAGAGAAACGATGATAATCATCTACTTATCTGTCGACCAGAAGAAGGAAATTGTGTCACGCTTCAAGCGTTACCCTCCAACCGAAGTAGCCACTTACTTTACCTAACACATGAAGGAGCACCCCCCCTGCTAAATACATCTTTGGAAGATACCAAAAATTTGGAGCTGCAGATAAATAATTGTAGTTGGACATCGACAGGAGAAGTCGACCCCGACCGACTGCTTGTCCAAGAAATGACAACTAAGATGAGAAATGGAAATGAGAGTTTTGTTGACAATATTTCTATACAAAAGAATAAACAAAATACCCCACCACCACCCCCACCACCACCTCCTAAAGAAGACAATGATAGTGACTCCGACATGGGTCATAGGGCAACGCACATCCCTCTATATGAGGGCGACAAGGACCCCAGATGACCTTGGTTCATCTGTGAGTCAACTTGGGAGGCAAACCAAGTTACAAATGAAGACAGATAGATGGCACAATTCCCTGGTGCCTTGAGGAAAAGGGAATTAACATGGTATATGACCTTTTCTGAGAGAATTCCATGAGCAACTAAAGCCAAAGTCAAAACACAATTTCTATCGTTCTTTAAAACTCAAGATGCAAAACATCTGGTAGCAAAGAAATTAAAGACAACATCACAAAAGTTAGGAGAAACTGTCCGCAACTACGACAAACATTGGAAAGACCTTCTTAGCCAGTTGGATTATGTCATTGATGAGAAACTATTAATCCAATGATTTCTTGCAGGTCTGTCATAGAAAATTCGTCGACACATCAGTATGGAGACATTCAAAAATTATGAAGATGTGCTCACGAAAGCTCTACAAGTAGAAATGGATGAAGACATTCTAGCATATGCCACGGATCACAAACTGGAGGAACAACTTGAGATCATGTAGAAATCTCTAAAAGAGATAAACCTTAAGAGTCAGGATATTTGGTGCATGAAATGCTCGATGGTCGGGTATTCAAAGGACAACTTTCGACAGGATATTAGCCAACAAGATGTTCGATTTGTGCAAACAAAATGTCTCTGCAACATCTTCCAGGAGCATGGAGAGCATACCACAAAATATTTCCCGTTCAACATGAAGAATGGCAAAGAATCATGGTGCGCAATCTATGAAACTAAAAATCATAATACCTCCGGCTGCCACCTGAATCTAAAGAATCGACAAAATTATTAGGCAGTATATCAGACTAATGTAGTTGCATAGAAAAATGAGCAATGAAACAATGCACAAAATGATCAAAATAATTAAAGGTACGAAGGTTGTCGGTACGAACGTTGGTTTGAGAGCTGACATGGAGGCTATGGAAGTTGAGGTCTATTCTCCGAGAATCGAGACAACCGACCATGTTGTCCCATCCAATGTTTCACATGTTACAAGTAAGGACACTGATATGCAGACTATCCATACAAGGACAGGACTGAACTAAAATTATGTACTAGTTGTGTAGTAGGGGATCACTCATTAGAGGATTGCCATACTATAATTGAAAAGATAAATAAAAAGAAAAATGTTAATGTCTTGTCGTGTGTGTAAAAACATGATGTTATCAATACAAATAATTTACATATCGTAACCCGATAAGGGATGAAAACTGGGAATGATAACCCCCAAATAAGCAAGATAAAAGAAAAAAATGTTTATCCTGACCCAGTTAAACAAAAACAAATATATTTAGAGAATTTGATCGACAAGAAGAAGAAGATGATAATCGACAAGACACAGTAAAAGAGCTAATACAGTTGGTACAAAAATATAAAATAGTATCACAATTGATTGACTTACTATATAAAATAAAACACAACAAAAACACCGAAAAACAAACAAAGAATATCTGCAGCTTAAACCAAAAAGATAAAAGTGATGCCGACCCACTTGTTGACCTGGAAATTGAAAGATACCATGTCTTACAAGTTGTACTCGATTTTAGATCACAGGTTAATATTATGACTTGAGACACATGGGAATAGTTAGGAAGACCTCGATTATACGAATCAGGCATATACCTGAAACTAGCCGACCAAGGCCTAATCGAACCTATTAGAGTCTGGAAAAATGTCGACACAATGATAAAAGGTATATCAACCAACGTCGACTTTGAAATTATTGACCCTAAGGAAGGAATCCAGTTCCTTCCCAGCGTTAGTAGGTCGACCTTGGGGGAGAAAAATGAAAGCCTCGATATCCTTGGACAAAGAAAGAATAAAATTAAAGGGGAATGGACAAAAANACTTGGACAAAACAAATTGATGAATAAGTTGACATCCGACAACTATATCAAATACAGAATAATGAATATTGCATAGAAC
Organism: Pseudotsuga menziesii; assembly: GCA_001517045.1. Taxonomy (NCBI): domain Eukaryota; kingdom Viridiplantae; phylum Streptophyta; class Pinopsida; order Pinales; family Pinaceae; genus Pseudotsuga; species Pseudotsuga menziesii. The sequence continues at coordinate 805,057 of LPNX010232919.1, forward strand.
CTAATACATATGGTGAACTTTAATTAGGAAACCAAGACTCAGTAGGATACAATTCAGATGCAGAACTATATGATTGGGAGGTTGAAAAATATGAAACAAAAGCAAGAGGATGCTGGGCCATTCAAAAAGTACAGAAGAAACCAGTCAGACAATGCTTTGTGGTGTCCAACATCCCAAAAAAAATTGAGAAAAAAATTAGGGAATATCCTACCTTGCAACCAACAAATATAAATACTACAAAAATCCCAAAGTATAAAGAAAGAGAATCACCGGTTATGCATGTAGAGCAAGTATCTAGGAACATTGGTGAACATGGATGACTACAAAGTTTAGTAGAAACTTTTACAGGACAAGCTGCTAGATGGTGGGATACCCATTAGTCAAGACTGTAGACATGGACAACAGCTTCGACTTATTTTGTAGAAAGATTTGGAGGAAAGAAGTTAACCAACCAGGATCAGATACCTATATTTACCCAAGGAAAGGATCCAGAAAACCATATAAATACATGTGAAAAAGAATGGAGAAGACTGGGATATAAAGATGAACGTACATGGCCACACTTATTTCCATCAACACTCACCGAAATACCAAACAAATGGTACAAGATGGAAGAAGCTGAGGGTGAAACATTCCTATGGCATGAACTTAAAGAGAATTTTATCAAAGAATTCAACTTTGAACCCCAAAATGAGAGTTTGGTCAAAACTGCAAAATAGATCAAAGCATTTGTACAACCTACAGAAAACAAAACCCTAAGGGACAACTGACCGACAATAAACTGTAACAATATAAAAAATGAGACAATACCACAATCAACAAGAATACATTTGGAAAATGAAAATTTGCAAGGGAAATTCTTTAGATGGAAATAAAACCATGTCAAAATGACCAAACCTATTCGCACAATACTCAAAGTTGAAACAACCGATAAGGAGGATACCAACCGAATCACTACAGCAGAATTCATTGCTACATTCTCATAGTTTAAGGAAGGAAGTCAACCAATCAATGAAGCTAAAGAACCGAAATGGCTAGATGCTAAAGTCAAAACTAAAGAATTCGACATATCAAATGATGATCGACCAAAAATAACAAAAATTGGAGACTACTGGTCTGAAGCACAAAGGGAAGAGACACAAAAAAAATAGAAGGTAACTAATCATGCTAAAGGAAGCATCATCTCAACCCAAGACCCAATGGGAGAGATAGACACTGAAGATCCAGAGTATGCTGTCACCAAAGAAAACATAACCAAATTGTCGAAGGAGATAACAGCCTCAAGAAAAAGGAAGAAAACACAGGAACAAGAGAAAGGGAAAGGTAAGCGCAAGCTTATCATTCCAGAATCCTCAGAATACAAGGAAGAACTAGCAGCCATGACATGTGACATTATAGAAGATGCCGCAGCAAACAATGTGTGGATGGAAACATAGTTCCAAAGATTTGTCGAAGCAGGGGCACAACAAGGTTGGCCAAAGAGGGAGAAAAGCACAAAAAATTCAACGGTTGAAAATGTTGTGGATACCATGTCTACACCTCCACCCCCGTCCCCAACAAAAATCACATAAGAGATAATTACAGAATAGCCTTCCATAATCCCACTTGACATATTCAAGAATGCAATGTTAGAGACCGTGAAGGAAAAGTTCGACCACGACAGAGACCTCCAAGCATACATTGAAAAATTACCTAAGTTACTCATGTTGGTTCAAAATATCACCACCAAAGCCCCTTTGTTTGAAGCCGGTGGATCTAGACTCACCACTCCCCAACCAAGCCAAATACTCCATAGGTTGAGGGCTTTTGCAATTGCAAGTTCGACATTGGAGAGAAACCCCAACAAAGAAGCTGAATTTGTCGCAAGTCAGACCACATCTATCATTTTGATCGACCCCGAACCCAGCCTACCAGCCAATGAACCGACTAGAGATGAGGAAGGAGAGGACATGGATGACATAAGTCAAGAAATAGATGAACTATTCTCTCACCTCTAGGAAAAATCACCTCCACAAATCCATGACCCCTCACTCGACCATATCTCCACTAATCCAATCACCCCGGAATATTCACCAACACCATCACCACCGCTTCACCACCCAGAGTCTCTAATCCAACTAGTTGCACCTAAACCACCTCCACCACAACCATTAGCACCAACTGCACCCACATATAGACCCTCTAAAACCAACCAACCAGATGCACAACTAGCTGCAGCAGTTATCCAGCCATCCCAACCAAAAATACCATCGACCACTTTTAGTCAGCAACCAAATAGTCCAATTTTGACTATTGCAGATACATAGGTGCCAAAGAAAGAAGAGTAGCAAAAGCACAAAAGAAAGAAAGACAAAAAGAAGAAGGACCATCAAATCCATAAGACAATGGTCCACATCAGTCAAATTGGGTCGACCACTGCATTCGATCCAACTAAATTGAGGGATGGAGAATTAGGGAAACTCTTGGAATCATTGGCAATCAAAGAAAAAACAAGAAGCCAGAAAAGACATAGGGAGCTCAACGAGAACGAAAAAGAACAAGTCGAATTCCTTAACAAATGTAGAAACTTGGTATAATATGTGATACCAGGTTTGACAGAGGTCGACAACGACAAGCCGCTAGAAAAGGCTTATCAATTACTTGAGAGCATGGTGTCAGTGCTACAGGCACAAAGGAAGGATACAAAAGAAGAGAAAAAAAGAAACAGTTCGACTGCTGAAATAGCGGCACACAGCTTTTGCAGAAGCATACAAGGTAGTACAAGATCACATGGAGGAGTCAGTCATTACAGAAGAAGTACTGAGAGATTGGCCTGCATATTATGGGCAAGTCTATCAGCAAGTTTCACAAACCTGACAAGAAATCCAAGTGCTCAAAAAGAGAAAAATCACAGAGGTAGAACTCAGGAGCACAATTGAAAATCAAATAGTGCTCGAAACCACCAAATTGCAGAAACACGAGCGACAAGCACACCAGTGGGTCCAACAAGCAATTCCAAATCTAGAAAAATTAGACAACATCTTCCCACAGATGAGACGAATTTTTGAGACATCATAGGAAAAGGACCATTTTATGGGTCCTAACATGGAGAAGATAGCAAAATTTTACATTCAAGAAAATATGTCGATATTATCAAGTCCGACTACCTTAAAAATCGACATCCAAAAAATACTACAAAGTTGGACAGCATTTCAACATTAGCTGGCAGTGACAGCTGAAGCAATTGTTGAATTTTGTGTGCAAAAAAGACCAACAATCAGACTTCACAACCCATGAAGACCAAGCATAGAAATAACCACCTAAGGATAGGAAAAGAAAATATTTTGTACCTCCCTGTTTCTTCGGGACGAAGAAATGTTTTGTTTGTGGGGGAGATGTTGGAGGAGCAAGTCCGTAATCCGACTTGAACGATAGTCGACTTAGTCAATCAGTCGACTAAGTCGGTCAGCTGACTAATTAGAGGTTAGGTCAGCCACATAAGGTCGTGTCAGTTCACCGAACCGACAAGTAGTTATTTGTAACTGTTTGTAATTCATATATATTAGGCTGTTGAGCCAAATGAGAACTTGGTTCAGTTCTTTGTATTGTATGGACCCTTTCATTATAATATAATCTGTTATTCTACTTACTTGTTCTTGTCTCTTGTCTCTGTTATGTATGTCTGTTATTAATGTGTATTATTGGTAACCCTATGTGATCTGTGAGATTACAATAGGAGGGCATTAAGGGAATCAATCTTGGAGAGCAAAGTTATGCTGGTGGTATATCTTCAAAAGTCTTTACAGAAACAAAACTCAAAGTCCTTTGGTTGCAGAGGAGTCCTTGTGTCAGACGTTGGGTTGTACACTTATCTCATTCACTAATTGTTAATAAAGATAATTCTTCTTCCAACTTTGTGTTGAGTCTCTTTCATGTATCATGGTTGATGAATATATTTGATTAAGCACTATATATGTTGTTTATCTAACCTATCATATATACATCTATAAGATTGTAATTGGAGAATTTTCTCTTTGCAAGTGAAGGAGGTGCATCCCTTAAAGCTTTGGATAGAAGCAGAGCGGGAGAAGACAAAGCTTGGATCAACTGTCGGTAATTGGGTGAGTCCAACATTTCTTCCTATTTCCTTTCTATACTTTAAAGCTGATTGTATGCAAGTTTTAAAAGTAAGTTGGTAACCCCAGACCCTAGGTTACAAGGGTGTTTATTCCTAAACAACAGATAGGTGCCATGTCTCAATGTTATGACTTTTGTGATGAGGGGTTGTTTCTCTGCTCCTATATTTTGTTTATCTCCGTTGTCTAAGGCTCAATGCTTTGCTATTTTCATGTTTGTTTCTACTGTTTAATAGTTTTAAGTCATATGAATTTTCGGTTTATGCGTAGACCTGGGTTCAGGGGTCGACATGCTAGTTTTATGTGGGGTCGACATGCTAGTTTTCAAATTAGGTAGGCTATTAGGCTAGGAATTGGAAAAATATGGGCATTTAATAGATAACAATTCGGCCATTCTTGAACTCTCTAGATTGCCGCGACTAATTGTACAATGATTTTTGTACTATGTTAGCCTTCAAGTAATATAAGGATACTTTGCTTACTGATAAAAAAAATGGTTTGACTAACCTTGAATGAGGAACAAAATATCTCCAAATCTCAAAAATAGGTGTCCATGCTTATCTTTGAAATGGGTATCTAAATCTACTTTAAAATTTCAATTACGAGCAAGTCGACCAAAGTGCATATTTTCAGCCTTGGTTTGACCAACCTTGAACAAGGGAAACAATTGCTCCAAATCTCATAAAAATAGGTGTCTATGCTTAACTCTCAAATGGGTACCTAAATCCACTTTCAACACTCAATTCCGAGAAAGTCGACAAACGTGCATCTTTTTAACCTTAGTTTAACAAACCTTGAATGAGGGCCACAATATCTCCAAACCTCATAAAAATAGGTGTCCATGCCTATCTCTCAAATGGGTACCTAAATCCACTTTAAAATTTCAATTCTGAGAGACTCCACAAAACTGCATATTTTCTACCTTGTTTCGACCAACATTGAACGAGGGCCAAAATAGCTCCAAATATCATAAAAATAGGTGTTCATGCTTGTCTCTCAAATGGTTACTTGAATCCTCCCTCAATTTCAATTACGAGAAAGTCGACAAAAGTGCATATTTTCAACCATGGTTTGACCAACCTTGATCGAGGGACAAAATAGCTCCAAATCTCATAAAAATAGGTATCCATGCTTATCTCTCAAATGGGTACCTAAATCCACTTTCAAAACTCAATTCCAAGAAAGTTGACAAAAGTGCATCTTTTAAACCTTAGTTTGACCAACCTTGAATGATGGCCAAAATAGCTCCAAATCTCATAAAAATATGTGTCCATGCTTATCTCTCAAATGGGTACTTAAATCAACTTTCAAAACTTAATTCTGAGAAAGTCGACAAAAGTGCATATTTTCAATGTTTCTTTGACCAACCTAGAATGAGGGCCAAAATATCTCCCAATATCATAAAAATAGGTATCCATACTTATTTATCAAATGGGAATCTATATCTACATTAAAGTTTCAATTCTGAGAAAGTTGACCAAAGTGAATACTTTCAACCTTTTTTTAACCAACCTTGAACAAGGGCCAAAAGAGCTCCAAATCTCATAAAAATAGGCGTCCATGCTTATCTCTCAAATGGGTACCTAAATCCAATTTCAAAACTCAATTCCAAGGAAGTCGACAAAACTGCATATTTTCAACCTTCTTTTGACAAACCTTGAACTAGAGCCAAAATAGCTCCAAATCTCATAAAAATAGGTGTCCATGCTATCTCTCAAATGGGTACCTAAATTCACATTTTCAAAACTCAATTCCAAGAAAGTCAACAAAAGTGCATCTTTTCAACCTTGGTTTGACTAGCCTTGAACGAGGTCCAAAATAGATTCAAAACTCATAAAAATAGGTTTCCATTCTTATCTCTCAAATGGGTATCTAAATCCACTTTAAAATTTCAATTCTGAGAAAGTAAAAAAAAGTGCATATTTTCAACCTTGGTTTGACCAACCTTAAATGAGGACCAAAATTGTTCTAAATCTCATGAAAATAAATGTCCATGCTTATTTCTCAAATGGGTACCTATATCCACTTTCAAAACTCAAATCTAAGAAAGTCAACAATAGTGCATGTTTTCAAACTTGGGTTGACCAACCTTGAACAGGGGCCAAAATAGCTCCAAATCTCATAAAAATAGCTGTCCATGCTTATCTCTCAAATGGGTACCTAAATCCAGTTTCAAAACTCAATTCCGAGAAGGTCGACAAAAGTGCATATTTTAAACTTTGGTTTGACGAACCTTGAACGAGGGCCAAAATGGCTCTAAATTGCATAAAAATAGGTGTCCATGCTTATCTCTCAAATGGGTACCTAAATCCACTTTCAAAACTCAATTCCGAAAAACTTGACAAAAGTACATCTCTTCAACCTTGGTTTTACCTACCTTGAACAAGGGCCAAAATAGCTCCAAATATCATAAAAATAGGTGTCCATGCTTATCTCTCAAATGGGTATCTAAATCTACTTTAACATTTCAATTCAAAGAAAGTCGACAGAGGTGCATATTTTTAACCTTGGTTTGACCAACATTGAACGAGGGCTAAAATAGCTCCAAATCTCATAAAAATAGTTGTCCATGTTTATCTCTCAAATGGGTACCTAAATCTAATTTCAAAACATAATTCCGAGAAAGTCGACAAAAGTGCATAATTTCGACCTTGGTTTGACTAACCTTGAATGAGGACCAAAATAGATCCAAATCTCATAAAAATAGGTGTCCATGCTTATCTCTCAAATGGGTACCTAAATCCACTTTCAAAAGTCAATTCGAAGAAAGTAGACAAAATTGCATCTTTTCAACCTTGGTTTTACCAACCCTGAATGAGGGCCAAAATAGCTCAAAATCTCATAAAAATAGGTATCCATGCTTATCTCTCAAATGAGTATCTAAATCTACTTTAAAATTTCAATTCCGAGAAAGTCGACAAAAGTGCATATTTTCATCCTTGGTTTGACCAACCTTGAACAAGGGCCAAACTAGCTCCAAATCTCATAAAAATAGGTGTCCATGTTTATCTCTCAAATGGATACCTAAATCCACTTTCAAAACTCAATTCTTATAAAGTTGACAAAAGTGCATCTTTTCAACGTTGTTTTAACAAACCTTGAACGAGGGCCAAAATAGCATAAAAATAGGTTTCCATGCTTATCTCTCAAATGGGTATCTAAATCTACTTTAAAATTTCAACTCTGAGAAAGTCAACAAAACATTAGACGAATTTGGTGTCTAAAATGGTCCTTATAATAAAATGAGCCAACAATAAATTCTTGTCAGTTGTAATTCAAGAACCAATAGAATTTAAATAAAATGAGTCATCCATAATGGTTGACTTGACATATTTGTCATAAAAAAAACTATTTTTTTGTTCGTATTTTCAACATATCTCCATGTGTTTTTACTCAAATTTCAAATGGAAGGTCTCGTTGGATGTAGGATTCAATTTTTCATCCAACAAGTACCCACATGGAATTTGTTTTACATACCTTTCTACCCCAAAACAAGAAATTCGTGAAACAACGTGATGATCACATCATCATAGTGTTTTTTAAGGTATTTCTTGTTTTTGGGGTAGCAGGGTCCGTCAAAAGTATGTAATGTGGGTACTCATTGGATCTAGAATTAAATTCCACATCCAACGATCCCTCCTGTTAAAAATTTGAGTAAAAGCACGGGGAGATGTGTTGAAAATACAAACAAAAAATGTAATTTTTTTCTTTCTTCCTCCTAAATTAATAAATATTATTTTATTATTTTAACTATTATTTTATTATTTTCCTTAGGAGGCCCATTTTAGACCTCAAATTTCCTCTAATGTTTCATATTTTCAACCTTGGTTTGATCAACCTTAAACGAGGGCCAAAAAGCTCCAAATATCATAAAAATAGGTGTCCATGTTTATCTGTGCAATGGGTACCTAAATCCACTTTCAAAACTGAATTCCAAGAAAGTCGACAAAAATGCATATTTTCAACATTGGTTTGGGAAACATTGAGAAAGGGAAAAAATATCTAAAAATATCATAAAAAGAGGTGTCCATGCTTATCTCTCAAATGGGTACCTAAATCCACTTTCAAAACTCAATTCTGAGAAAGTCGACAAAAGTGCATATTTTCAACCTTTGTTTAACCAACCTTGAATGAGGGAAAAATATATACAAATATCAAAAAAATAGGTTTCCATACTTATCTCTCAAATGTGGAAATTAATCCCAAGTTGTAGAACAATTAAACTCACAAATTCACTAGTCAAACTTGCAAAATTCCACAAAAGGGAGACTAAATATGGAGCATAACACAGACTTATATTGAATAAGTGTAGATAAGCCAACCTCATGAACTCATATTCTATCCAAATATATAATTACATCATATATTCTAAAGCATAAGGATGGTATTCGAATTGGACAAAAAGCAGGCTTACTAAATTAGTCAAAATCCCCCATATGTGCATAAATCAATTTCCTAATATGTCAATATGCTCATGAATTGGTTGAGTGAGATGTACTAGCTGATAATTTCTATAAAGAGATCATATACATGCCTTTTTATGGATAAAAATAATGTGAATGAGTTGGGGAAAAAGAAAAGGTAGTTACTCCAATACTAGCTTTTACTTTTTTCCTTTAAACTAATAAAAGCAAAGCAACTCAGAAAAAGAATAACTTCTGTTTTACTATTGTGGAATGACTGTAGAGTTGTCAGAATATTTTCTATGATATTTCTAAAGCACTCCTTTATCCACTTTTAGCATTTGTTGACTTCTATGTGCAAGTGGGTGCCAACTAGATAGTAAGGAATCTAGGAATAGGACAAAATTGACAAATTAATGTCTCCTAAGTGTAACTATGGGTTTGATTTATTCTAACACCCCTCGTTAAGATTGAATTTATGTAAATATCATAAAAATATATCATATTATAGGTTCTAGAAACAAGGCTTATTCACCCTTTACATACTGCTTGTCCATACAACCAAGGAAAGAGGCAAAAACCCAAGGGGAAAATCCTCCCTTAAACATGGACATGAACAAAAAATTTGGAATTCTTGTTATCAATCATTCTTCACCAAATGATAAAAAATCCCAGCACTGATTTGAGATTACTGAGGGTCTTCTCAAAACAAACCTTGGTGAATATGTTTGCTACTTTCTCTGAAGATGCGTAGTAGAGTAGAGCAATGGTACCATCATACACAAGCTCCCTAATATATTTCATATGAATCTCAATGTGTTTGGTTTTCTATATCTATACCGGATCAGTGGAGATTTGAATGGTTCTTTGATTTTCACAATATATGAAAGTGGAAGTCTCTGATTTGATCCCAAACTCTCCAAGTATTCCCTGCAACCATAAACATTGATTAGCTTCATTCACAACTCCTCTATACTCTTCCTCTGTAGATGAGAGCGCAGTGGCACTCTAATTTTTACTTGACCAGTTGATTGGTCCATCTACAAGAATAAACACAAATCCTGAAGTAGAATTTCTATCAGTGTTATCACCTGCCCAGTCGCTGTAAATAAATCCAACTAACTCTATGTAAGATTTTGCTGCATAGAAAATCCCATGAATTCTTGTTCCTTGAACAAAGTTTAGGATTCTCTTGGCTTACCTCCAATGGATTTCATGAGGCTGATCCATGTGTATATAATTCATACTCACTGCATAAGTTATATCAGTTTTAGTATGATTCAAATAAAGACAACACCCAATCAACTACCTATATAGTGTATTATTTACCAATGGAGTCGAACTTTCTTCTTCAAGCTTAACGCTAGAGAGGAATGGAGTCTTTATTGGCTTAAAATCCTTCATGATAAAATTTTTGAACATATATGAAGCATAATTGGACTGATGTATTTTGATCCCATAAGCTGATTGATAAATGTCGTGTCCCAAGAATTGAATCAACAATCCCAAATATGTCATGGAGAAGGCATGGTTCAGTGCATCCTTCAAGGAGGCAATATATTTCATAGAAATTTATGTCCTCAATAGGTAATATGAATACAAAACAATAATTATTAAAGAAATATGATCATATTCAAATATACATTAGGATCATGATTGCATCAAACAAAGTTCTGTGACAGCAGAAAGCCATCAATCTTGGCATACCAAGCCCCGAGGGCTTACTTTGGCCTATAAAATGATTTCTTTAACCTGCACAAAAGAGATGGAATAGACATAAAACCTTCAGGTTGATGCATATAAATATCTTCTTTCATATATCCATGTAGAAAGGAACTCTTCACATCCATGTGATGCACCTCCCATTTCCTTAAAGCTGCAATGGCCAAAGCTAGCCTTATGGAGTCCATCTTTTCCACTGGTGAAAAGGTGTCATTGTAATCAATAAATTGAAATTTTGAGTAGATTTTAGATACCAATATTTCCTTATATTTCAAATGTGAACCATCAACAACAAATTTTGTTTTATAAACCCACTTACACTTGACTAGCTTTCTCCCTAGGGGAGATTGACTAGTTCCCATGTGTCATTATTTTGGAACGAGTTGTATTCTTCCTTCATGGATGTTTTAAATATGAGATAATATGATGCATATTAATATTTCTGAACATATGATTCAACACAATATCACTTCTCAACAAAGAATGTATCTTTAACAGAAAGGGCACTCTCAAATTGAGAGCTAGTCCTCCTAGTGTCACTAGGATTCCTAGCTAGTTCCCCAGCTACATGAATGGCCCTTGCTTCCAATTTTGGTATTGTATGAATGTTAATATATGAAATTAAATCATCATTATTAGGCATATCATAATCATCAAACTCATTATCCTCTTCACTTACATTCAGTGGTGGTAGTGATGAAGAAGACTCTCCAATTTTTGTTGCTGGCATAGGCTCTTCTTCAAAATGAACACTCCTTTCGATGAAATATTTTTTATTTTTCAAGTTGATAATATTATACCCTTTGGAATATTCATAATACCCAACAAATATGAACTCTTGAATTTTGGTTTGCAAAGCCTTCCTCTTTTCAGTTGGAATTCTAGTGCAATCCCTTGAGCCAAAAATCCTGAAACGGGTCACATATAGCTTGTGCCAAATCCAAGATTCAAAAAGAGTGATTCCATAAAGTTTCTTATGAGGTGCCTTGTTATGGATGTAGGATACAAAATTTATAGCTTCATTCCAAAACTTTGGTGGAAAATGTTTTCACTCCATCAAGCAAGTTTCCATCTCCTTGAGTGATCTATTCGTCCTCTCAGCAACACCATTTTGCTGAGGTGTGTAGGGAATAGAATGTTGTATCTAGATACCTTCATCTTCAAAATAATGGATGAAATCAGACTTGACATAATCTCCACCATTATCATATTTGAAGATCTTTATTTTCCTCCCATATTGGTTCCTAACCAAGGCTCGAAAGACCTTGAAGATGTAAAAAACTTCAGACTTGTGCTTTAGGAAGTAAACCCAATAGTACCTGGAAAAGGAATATATGAAGGTTAGGACATATTTGGATTGATTCATGGACATATGAGGGAATGTACAAGCAATTTTAATGTGGATTAACTCAAGGGTTACAAAGGTTCTCTCATGACTGACTCTCTCATACTTATGCTCTAGGTGTTTTCGTCGGACGCAACCTTGGAAAACTCCTTTAGAAAACATGATCTTTGGTAACCCTGTGACCATTTATTTTTCAATCAAATATGAAATATACTTGTAATTTATATGGCCAAATCTATGATGCCAAATATTGTTTGCTTCATTAGCATGAGTGAGAAGAGTAGAGGGGTTAGATAAGGGTAGGGAAATGGGAAAAGTTGTACACTTTTCAACTGTCATACAAAACACCTTTAGCTATGACTCTACCATTTAAAATCTATGATATTTCAAAATCATTGGGAGAGAAAACAACCTTCTTAGGAGACCTAGTGTGGATCATCTGATACACTGAAAAGAGGTTAGTAGCATTACCTGGGACATACAAAACAACATTGAAAGAACCATGGTCAATATCAATCCTACCCTTCCCCTTACTATCAGTTACAGATTCATCTCCCAAAAAAAAATTTAGACCCTTCAAATCATGAAGAGAGGAGAAAGTATCCCTTATTGACACCATGTTCCTTGAATCTCTAGAATCGATGATGAAGGTAGAGGATCTTGAAGTGCTGAAAACCAAGGCATGAACTCTCTCCTTGAAATTTTAATTTGATCCTCCTTCCCTCTTATTTATGCATTGAGGAAGGGAGATCATGTTCTTCTCTAGGAGTTGACTCAACATGTCAATTTGCTTCTTCATACAAGATCTCTCAGGATGATAGCCCTTACTGTAGTATGTACACTTACTCATTTCACATTTATTCTTATTATTTTGGAATTTCTTCTTGTTTCCTAAGGACTCCTCTTTAGACTTGGACTTGTCTCTCTTTTGTTCTGGTGGATTCTTTGAATTGGATTTATTCTTTCCTTTTGAATCCACCTTTGAATCTCCAACAACCAAATATTGGTCTTTGGAAGGTTTGGTGGTTCCCATCATAACCAATTTGTTTTTCTCCCAAGTGAGGGATTCCATGAATTCAGTAAGCTTAGGCATATTCCAGGCTCATGGTTTCAATTTGGTGGCATGGAAGGTTAAAAAAAACATAGAGTAGTTAGGACCAATATTCAAAAGTATGGACAAGACTAGTTGTTCATCCTTCTTTTCAATTCCACAATGTTTTAACTGCATAACAAGGGCCTTAAACATAGAAAATTAGACTTTCAAGGATTCAAAGATACTAGGACTCAATGAGATCGGCTCATTCTTGAGTTGATATCCCCTAATTTCATCTATCTTTCCAAATAGAGTCTCAATCTTCTTCCAAACTTCATTTGGTGATGTCAATCCATCAAGATGGAAAAGGAGGTCTCTTGAAATGCTCAAACAAAAGAGACCATAGGCCTCATCCATCCTATTGTTCCATTTAATTTTCTCTGCTGATACATTGGGCTTAGCCTCAATTTTTATGGCCACTCTGATCAGGCCTTTACTCCTCAACAAAATCTCCATCTCATCCTCTCATTTGAAAAAGTTTAATGGATTCAAGATGATCCTTTGAGATTTATCCATATCTTAGCAACTACACCCTTGTACTAGTAGAATGTTCTCCTAGATAGTGATGTTGAACCTACAATAGAAATTTGGAAGGAGAATATTCTAACTACCAAGGATCTAATACCATGTGGAAATTAATGCCAAGTTGTAGAACAATTACACTCACAAAATTACTAGTCAAACATTCAAATTACACAAAAAGAAGACTGAATATGGAGCATAACACAAAATTATATTGAATAGGTCAACATCATCCAACTTCATGAAGTCATAGGCTATCACAATATATAATTACGTCAAATATTTGAAAGCATAAGGATGTTTTCGAATTGGAGAAATAGCAGGATTACTAAACTAGTCAAAATCACCCATAAGTGCATAAATAACTTTTGTAATCTATCAATATGATCACAAATTAGATGAGTGATATGTACCATATGATATGTGATGTCAAGATATCAGATCCATTCTTTTAGATGGAGAAAATTAAAGAGGATGAGTTGCAAAAAAAACGAGGAAGTTACTCCAAGAGTAGCTTTTCCTTTTTCCAACTCAGAAAAAGAACTATGATTTTACTATTCTAGAATGACTGCAGAGTTGTCATAGTATTTTCCATGATATTTCTAAATATATCCTTTATCCATTTTTATGATTTGTTGACTTCTAGATGTAAGTGGATGCCAACTAGCCAGTAAGGAATCTAGGAATAGGACAAAATTGAAAAATTAATGACTCCTAAGTGTAACTATGGGTTTAATTATTCTAACATAAAATGGGAACCAAAATCCACTTTCAAAATTAAATTCCTAGAAAGTCAATAAAACTGCACCTTTTCAAGCTTGGTTTGACCAACCTTGAATGACGGCCAAAATAGCTCCAAAGATCATAAAAATAGGTTTCCATGCTTATCTCTCAAATGGGTATCGAAATATACTTTAAAATATAAATTCTGTGAAAGTCAACAAATGTGCATATTTTCAACCTTGGTTTGACCAACCTTGAACGAGGGCCAAAATAACTCCAAATCTCATAAAAATAGGTGTCCATGCTCATCTCTCAAATGAGTACTTAAATCAACTTTCGAAACTCAATTACGAGAAAGTCAACAATAGTGCATATTTTTCAAACTTGGTTTGACCAACCTTAAACAAGTAAAAAAAGGCTCCAAATCTCATAAAAAAAGGTGTCCATGCTTATCTCTCAGATGGGCATATAAATCCACTTTCAAAACTCAATTTCGAGAAAGTCGACAAAAGTCCATGTTTTCAACCTTAGTTTGACCAACATTGAATAAGGGAAAAAATAACTCAAAATATCATAAGAATATTTGTCCATGCTTACCTATAAAATGGGTAGCTAAATCCACTTTCAAAACTCAATTCCAAGAAAGGCGACAAAAGTGCATATTTTCAACCATGGTTTGACAAACCTTGAATGAGGGCCAAAATCACTCCAAATCTCATGAAAATAGGTGTTGTTGCTTATCTCTTAAATGGGTATCTAAATCCACTTTCAAAACTAAATTCTGAGAAACTCAACAAAAGTGCACATTTTTAACCTTAGTCTGACCAACCTTGAACAAGCGCCAAAACAACTCCAAATATCATAAAAAAGGTGTCGATGCTTATCTCTCAAATGGGTACCTAAATCCACTTTCAAAACTCAAATCCAAGAAAGTTGATGAAAGTAAACCTTTTTAACCTTGGTTTTTCCAACCTTGAACGAGGGCCAAAATAGCTCCAAATCTCACAAAAATAGGTGGCCATGCTTATCTCTCAATTGGATACCTAACTCCACTTTCAAAACTCAATTATGAGAAAGTCGACAGAAGTGCATATTTTCAACCTTGGTTTCATGAAACTTGAAGGAGGTTCAAAATAGCTCCAAATGTCATAAAATAGGTGTCCCTACTTATCTCTCAAATGGGTATCTAAATCTACTTTGAAATTTGAATTCTGAGAAAGTTGACAAAAATTCATATTTTCAACCTTGGTTTAACCAACCTTGAACAATGGAAAAAATAGCTCTAAATCCCATAAAAATAGGTGTCCATGCTTATCTCTCAAATAGGTACCTAAATCAACTATCAAAACTCAATTATGAGAAAGTCAACAAAAGTGCATATTTTCAACAACCTTTAAGTCAGGCCAAAATATCTCCAAATCTCATAAAAATAGGTGTCCATTCTTATCTTTCAAAGGGGTACCTAAATCGAATTTCAAAACTTAAATAATAGAAAGTCGAAAAAAGTGCATCTTTTCAACCTTAGTGTGACCAACCTTGAATAAGGGCCAATATAGCTCGAAATATCATAAAAATACTTGTCGATGCTTATCTCTCAAATGGGTATCTAAATTTACTTTAAAATTTTAATTCGAAGGAAGTCAACAAAAGTTCATATTTTCAACCTTCGTTTGAACAACCCTGAATTATGGATAAAATAACTCGAAAACTAATAAAAATAGGTGTCCTTATCTCTCAAATGGTTACCCAAGTCCACTTTCAAAACTAAATTCCAAGAAAGTTGACAAAAGTGCATATTTTCAAATGTGGTTCAACCAACATTGAACGAGGGCCAAAATAGCTCCAAATCTCATAAAATAGGTGTCCATGCTTATCTCAAATGGGAACCTAAATCCACTTTCAAAACTCAATTCCGATAAAGTTGACAAAAGTGCATATTTTCAGCCTTGCTTGACCAACCTTGAATGAGGGCCAAAATAGCTCCAAATTCTATAAAAAGAGGTGTCCATGCTTATCTCTCAAATGAGTACCTAAATCCACTTTCAAAACTCAATTTTGAGAAAGTCGATAAAAGTGCATCTTTTGAACCTGGATTTGACCAACCTTGAACATGGGCCAAGATAGCTCTAAATCTCATAAAAATAGGTGTCCATGATTATATCCCAAATGGGTATCAAAATCTACTTTAAAATTTAAATTCCGAGAAAGTTGACTAAAGTGCATATTTTTAACATTGGTTTTACCAAAATTGAACAAGGGCAAAAATAACTCCAAATCCCATAAAATAGGTGTCCATGCTTATCTCTCAAATGGGTACCTAAATCCACTTTCAAAACTCAATTCTGAGTAAGTCGACAAAAATGCATATTTAAAACCTTAGTTTGACCAGCCTTGAACGAGGGCCAAAATAGCTCCAAATATCATAAAAATAGGTTTCCATGCTTATCTCTCAAATGGGTACCTAAATCCTGTTTCAAAAATCAATTTCGAGAAAGTCAACCAAACTGCATATTTTAAACGTTGGTTTGACCAACCTTGAACGAGGGTTGAAATCACTCCAAATCTCATAAAAATAGGTGTCCAAGCTTATCTCTCAAATGGGTATCTAAATCCACTTTCAAAACTCATTTCTAACAAAGTCAACAAAAGTGCATCTTTTAAACCTTGGTTTGACCAACCTTAAATGAGGGCCAAAATAGACCCAAATCTCATACAAATAGGTGTCCATGCTTATATCTCAAATGGGTACCTAAATCCACTTTAAAATTTTAACTCTGAGAAAGTCAACAAAAGTGCATATTTTCAAACTTGGTTTGACCAACCTTGAATAAGGGCCAAAATAGCTCCAAGTCTCATAAAAATAGGTGTCCATGCTTATCCCTCAAATGGGTACCTAAATCCACTTTCAAATTTAAATTATGAGAAAGTTGACAAAAGTATATATTTTCAACCTTGGTTTGACCAACCTTGAATGAGGACCAAAATAGCTCCAAATCTCATAAAAATAGGTGTCCATGCTTATCTTTCAAATGGGTATCTAAATTTACTTTAAAATTTTAATTTCGAGAAAGTCGACAAAAGTGAATCTTTTAAAACTTGGTTTAACTAACCTTGAACGAGGGCCATAATAACTCCAAATCTCATAAAAATACGTTTCCATGCTTATCTCTCAAATGGTTACCTAAATCCACTTTCAAAACTCAATTATGA
Source organism: Pseudotsuga menziesii (assembly GCA_001517045.1). Taxonomy (NCBI): domain Eukaryota; kingdom Viridiplantae; phylum Streptophyta; class Pinopsida; order Pinales; family Pinaceae; genus Pseudotsuga; species Pseudotsuga menziesii. Next base: position 822,190 of record LPNX010232919.1, read on the forward strand.
GAAAGTTGACAAAAGTGCATATTTTCGACCTTGGTTTAACCAACCTTGAACTAGAGCCAAAATAGCTCCAGATCACATAAAAATAAGTGTCCGTGCTTATCTTTCAAATTTGTACCTCAATCAACTTTCAAAACTCAATTTCGAGAAAGTCAATGAAAGTCAATATTTTCAAACTTGGTTTGACCAACCTTGAATGAGGGAAAAAATAGCTCCAAATCTCATAAAAATAGCTGTCCATGTTTATGTCTCAAATTGGTACCTAAATCTACTTTAAAATTTCAATTTCGATAAAGTAAAAAAAGTGCATATTTTCAACCTTAGTTTGACCAACCTTGAATGGGGACCAAAATTGGTCCAAATATAATAAAAATAGATTTCCATGCTTAGATCTCAAATGGGTATCTAAATCTACTTTAAAACTTAAATTCCAAGATGGTCTACAAAAGTTCATATTTTCAACCCTTGTTTGACCAACCTTGAACGATAGCTATACTAGCTCCAAATCTCATAATAATAGGTGTCCATGCTTATTTCTCAAATGGGTACCTAAATCCACTTTCAAAACTCAATTATGAGAAGGTCGAAAAAAGTACATATTTTCAACCTTGGTTTGATCAACCTTGAATGATGGCCTAAATAGCTCCAAAATCTCATAAAAATAGGTGTCCATGCTTATTTCTCAAATAGGTACCTAAATCCACTTTCAAAACTCAATTCTGAGAAATTTGACAAAAGTGAATCTTCTCAACGTTGGTTTGACGAACCTTGAACGAAGGCCAAAAAAGATCCAAATATCATAAAAATAGGTGCACATCCTTATCTCTCAAATGGGTCTCTAAATCTACCTTAAAATCTCAATTCTGAGAAAGTCGACAAAACTACATAATTTCAACCTTGGTTTGACCAACCTTGAACGACAGCCAAATTAACTGCAAATCTCATTAGAATGGGTGTCCATTCTTATCTCTCAAATGGGTACCTAAATCCACTTTAAAAAGTCAATTCCAAGATAGTAGACAAAAGTGCATCTTTTCAACCTTGGTTTGACCAACCTTGAATGAGGGCCAAAATAGCTCCAAATCTAACAAAAATATGTGTCCATGCTTATCTCTCAAATGGGTGCCTAAATCCACCTTCAAAATTCAATTATGAGAAAGTCAACAAAAGTTCATATTTTCAAGCTTACTTTGACCAACCTTGAACTAGGGAAAAAATAGCTACAAATCACATAAACATAGGTGTCCATGCTTATTGTTAAATTTTCATATGCTAAGCTAGGTCATTAGTATTTCATTTCAAATTCATAACAAAAGCATATAAACAAGATCACTGAAAGATAGACAAGCACAACCATACAAAAGGAACACAAAGATTTATCCTGGGAAAACCCTAAAGGGAAAAACCCAGAAAAAGCTTCCTCAATATAGATGCCCCAAAAAGATAAAAGGTAAAACCAACAAGGATATCAAAGCCTGATCCTCCTCCTTCTCCAGCTACTCTTCTCTTCTCCATTAATGCGCTACACAAGTGAGAGTGTGTGTTCCAAATGAGGAGCACTACACCTCTATTTATATTCATTCGTTCACTTAAGTTAACTCATCTTTCATGTAGGCTCGAGTTAATCATGTAGGCTCAAGTAACCACACTGGGGTGCTAATGACCAACCTTTGCAATTAGAGGGTACTGCCTCATGACTCTTATTAGTTCTTCCGATTAGGAGCATCGCGGTACAAAGTAATACAAGTGGTTCTCCCGGTAGGACCATCGGGGACCACAAAGAAATACACATGGAATATTCTTCAAAGTTACAATATTTCAATACTCCCCCTTAGCGAGAAGGGTATTCTATAACAACATCAACAACAACAATAATAGGAGAGAGATAGAGGACATCATCAACATCATCAGGGTGATACATCTATAAATCATTGGAATCTTTTCAACATCATGTAGTCTTCATCTTCAATCTTTAGTCTTCAGGATCATTAGTACTTTGACTGCTTCGATCAGCAACATCTTCAGCATCTTGATTCTTCAATTAGCAGCAACATCTTCAGCACTTTGACCTTTCGATCAGCAACATATTCTTCAGCACTTTGGCCTTTCTATCAGCAACAACATCATCATCATACTCTGATATTTTGATCATAAACATCATCAAAACATCAACATCATCATCATCAAAATATCATCATCATCATACTCTGATCTTTCCATCAGAATTATCATTATCATCAGCCTCTGATCTTTCGATCAGAAACATCATCAACCGAAAATCATCATACTCTAACATCAACTCATCATCATATTCTGATCTTTTGAACAGTACGTCATCATCAACATACTTTGATAATACGGCATCATCATCATCAGGATCTCATCATAATCACATTCTGATCTTTCCATCAAAAACATCATCATCATCACATTCTGATCTTTTGACCAGAAAACATCATCATCAGGAGCATCATCATAATCATAAGCAACTTCTGATCTTTCGATCAGAAAACATCATCATCATCATATTCTGATCTTTTGATCATAGAACATCATCATCAGCAACTTTTGATATTTCGATCAGAGAAACATCATCATCATCATATTTTGATCTTTTGATCAGAGAACATCATCATCGTCAGCAACAGCATCATCATCATATTCTAATCTTTCAATCAGAGAAGATCATCAACTTCAGCAACTTCTGATCTTTCGATCAGAGAATCATCATAATCATCATATTCTAATCTTTCGATCAGAGAAAATCATCATCGTTAGCAACAACATCATCATCATATTCTAATCTTTCAATCAGAGAACATCATCATCATCAGCAACTTCTGATCTTTCGATCAGAGAAACATCATCATCATCAGCAACTTCTGATCTTTCGATCAGAGAAACATCATCATCATCATATTCTGATCTTTCGATCATAGAACATCATCATCGTCAGCAACAGCATCATCATCATATTCTGATCTTTTAATTAGAGAACATCATCATCATCAGCAACTTCTAATCTTTCTATCAAAGAACATCATCATCATCAGCAACATTTGATCTTTTGATCAAAAACATCATCATCATCACACTCTGATGTTTCGATCAGAAACATCATCATCATCACCACACTCTGATCTTTTGATCAGGAAACATCATCATCATCATCATCAGCCCATAGTACAAAGAAAAAGAAGTCTTTGGATCTCTTTTGGACTCAAAATCCAAGGATGATGCAATCCTATCAAATTCTCGACAACCGAGGTCATCAGATCCGTTCTGAACTGAGGTTCAAGGATAATGCAATCCTACCACATTCTTAATGACTGAAGTTACACCGGATCCATTCTGAACCGAATTTCAAGGATGATACAATCCTGCCACATTCTTGATGACCGAAGTTACACTGGATCCGTTTTGAACCAAAGTTCAAGGATGATACAATCTTGCCACATTCTTGATGATCGAAGTTACACCGGATCCATTCTGAACCGAAGTTACACCGGATCCGTTCTGAACCAAATTTCAAGGATGATACAATCTTGCCACATTCTTGATGATCGAAGTTACACCGGATCCATTCTGAACCGAAGTTCAAGGATGATACAATCCTGCCACATTCTCGATGACCAAAGTTACACCGGATCCGTTCTGAACCGAAGTTCAAGGATGATACAATCCTGCCACATTCTCGATGACCGAAGTTACACCGGATCCGTTCTGAATCGAAGTTCAAGGATGATACAATCCTGTCACATTCTCGATGACCGAAGTTACACCGGATCCGTTCTGAACCGAAGTTCAAGGATGATACAATCCTGCCACATTCTCAATGACCGAAGTTACACCATATCCATTTTGAACCGAAGTTCAAGGATGATACAATCCTAACACATTCTCGATGACCAAAGTTACACCGGATCCGTTCTGAACCGAAGTTCAAGGCTGATACAATCCTACCACATTCTCGATGACCAAAGTTACACCGGATCCATTCTGAACTGAAGTTCAAGGATGATACAATCCTACCACATTCTCGATGACCAAAGTTACATCGGATCCATTCTGAACAAAAGTTCAAGGATGACACAATCCTACCACATTCTTGATGACTGAAGTTACACCAGATCTGTTCTGAAACAAATTTCAAGTATGATACAATCCTACCACATTCTCGATGACCGAAGTCACCGTATCACTTCTGGACATATGCCCCAAGATGATACAATCCCTCTTCATTCTCGAAGACTGAGGTCTCCGGATCACTTTAGGGAAATTTCTCAGGGATGATACAATCCCACTTCATTCTCGAAGACCGAGGTCTCTGGATCACTTTAGGGCAAGTGCCCAGGGGTGATACAATCCCACTGCAACATCATTACTCCCCCTTTCGGGGAAGGTCTTTCCGAACCACACCAAGCTTGTCCCAAAAGTGTTCGAACTTTACCCGAGACAGAGGCTTTGTCAGCGCATCATCATCTAAACCATTTTCATCTACATCTTCATTATGTGAATACTGAACTATCACCATATGTATCTCCAGTATGTGAATACTGAAAGTATCATCATCTATATCTTCAGTATAGAAATACGGAGTCACCATCATCTACATCTACAGTATGTAAATACTGAAACATCATCTATATCTTCAGTATGGGAATACTGAAACATCATCATCGACATCTTTATCTTGTATGTAGAAATATCAAATTTCTATGTGTTATGACAGAACACAGGGTTCTCTATTATCACAACTCTTGTTATCACATAGAATCAATGTAGTATCCATCTTCAGGTCAAGGAGACTTGATATCAGCTTTCGAAGCCATATGGCTTCACAACTTAGCAGAGCAATCTGCTATGTATTTTCATTCTAAGAGAAACATTGGACTATTTCCTACTAAACCATGAACTCATAGGAGACCCCAAACAAAAGCATCTACCTAATGTGCTTTTCCTATCTGAGATACTTCCAGCCCAATGTGCATCTGTATAGCCATACAATCTGTAGTCATGGCTACCATCATAGTATAGACCAAGTTCTATAGTCCCCTTTAGATATCTCATCACATGTTTTGTAGCTACTAGGTGAACCCATCTTTGAACAAGATATTGACAGCAAAACAAATGTCTGGTCTGGTATTTGTTAAGTACATCAATGACCCAATGATCTATCTATAATGAGTCGCATCCACTAAATCTGATGAGTCATCATCTAATAGCTTCAGGTTGGATTCCATGGGTGTGGCCATGGCTTTGCATTCCAACATATTGAATCTCTTCAATATCTCTACCACATACTTTCCTTGGTTGAGAAAGATTCCTTCTTAACTTTGTCATACTTCCAGACCTAGGAAATAGTGCATTAACCCAAGGTCTTTCATCTCAAATTCTTTTGCTTGTTTCTTCTTTCTTTCCATGATTTGTTTCTCATTCCTTTTCAAGAATAAGTCATGCACATATAATAACAGGATGATAGGTTCCTCTTCTACAACCTTGATATAAAGGTTAGGATTAGCTTTACTCTTGGTAAATCCCATAATTGACAGGAAACTGTCTATCCTTCCATACCAAGTTCTGGGAGCTTGCTTCATGCCATAGAGGGCCTTCTTTAACTTACATATATGAGTCCATCTATCTTCAACTTCAAATCCTTTCAATGTAAAAATCTTCCACAATCATACCATTAAGGAAGGATTGTATTTAATTCATCATGGGAGAAACTACCATCATAGTTCTGAAGTAAGTGTACCTTGCTTCCTGGAGTAAGTGTCTCTTCAGAATTAATTCCCTCTTACTTATAGAAACCTCTAGCCACAAGTCTTTCCTTACTTCTATCAGCGACATATTTTATCTTGCAAATCCATTTGTAAGATACCACATTCTTGCTTTCTGGTTTGAGTACTATATCCCAAACATCATTCTAGTAGTCTTTCATCATAACATCTTCCATGAGTTTGTCTTGTCAGATCATCAACATATCCTAATATTTTGCATTCAACTTTGAAGGTTGTAACCCACTTTACTCTTGGTAAAGTCTCGATCCATCAGGAAGTTGTCCATCATGTCGTACTGTGTCGAACTCAGATATCTTCTGTAGTCACTCCCCCTGAAGTGGAGTATTATCTTCCTTCTTCATTCTGTATAGGTGGTTCTATGCTTGATATATACTGGTCATAGTCTATTCTTTCTGAGGCAAATCAGGAACCTTGCTTTGTACACTTGTTCTTGTAGTTCCATATGGAGGATACTACATACTTTCCTTTATGTCTCGAAATCATATCGTATACATCATTCCTCATGATCATCATTCTTTGATCATAGCTTATTTCATAGCATTCTTTTCTTCATCTTGAGTTATCTCTCATACCCATGGTGGTCTTCATCCTTCGAGGTGGATCTATCTCTCTCTGAAGGTGTCTTTGGCCCTAGGAGCTTCAAATTCATGTTTATTGAATTGTCATCACTTGTTCTTTGGAACAAGTCTCATCCTTCTTTTCTTGTACGAGGTTGTACAAGACCTTTCCTACAATTAAAATGCACCAATTACATGGTTAGAACTATTTCATATGCATAACAACAAATTCTTATGCATCATGCAACTGTTTAACCAAGACAACATTCATCCATATCTCACAGAAACTTTCTAGATGCCTTCCATCTCTACCATGACATCATTGAGATTGTGCACTAATCCAATATGCCAGAAAAGAGGTTCAATAAGTAGCAATGGAGATTTTTATAGCACCATGAGCTACATACCCATCACATGCATATTAGTAGTATACAGTCATTAATGCAAACAATCCATCATGCATAACACATCAACTGAATATAATCAAATGTATAACAAAACAATAT
>LPNX010232919.1:829092-841961 GCA_001517045.1 Pseudotsuga menziesii
TTTGTTTCATGGGTAGACTCCATATTGATCATTCTGCTTTATCATCTTCATTCATGAAATCATCATTTCTTATCCAAATGATAAGATGAATAAGAGGTTCTTCAAGAATTGAGTTCTTCATATTCCTCATCTCTTGAGGGATCTTATTTGAATGGTGAGAGATTGATCTTCAATTGCTCCCATCTTCTTCTTCTCTTCTTATGAGTCGAGCTGAAAGAAATTACTTCCTTCTGGCATATATTCTTCGCATGAATGAATCCCATGATCCTGGGAGGCCATTCAAGGTGGATATCACCACTTCTTCTTCTACCGCTTCAAGTTGTTCTGCATTCTGGATCTTCACATTCTTCAACTATTTTCTCAAAGCCATCTTCTGATTTAAGTTCTTATCTTCAAATAGCTTGATCAAGGAATAAAACATCTTCAGTCTCTTTAGGGAAGACACTTGTGGTACAACTTGATCCGTGATTGAATCAACAATGATCTTCTTGGCCTTGATCAAGTTCTTCTTATGTAAGGCTTTGAGCCTTATCTCCCTCTAGAACTAGAACCTATCTACTCATGTAGGTGTCCAATTCATTTTCTTCAGAGAGATCAAATACTTCCATGCTTGGAAGTTCTCAACTTAATCAAGCTCATCAACAAGCTGATGTTATAGATCACTTTGAAATGAGAACCTCAAATTCAAATAGAAAAAGATTAGATCTTACCGATTTGAGGTGTCCATCCTATTTTCGGAGCTGGATGATCTAGGGCTTGTCAGAGAAACCCTAATTTTCAAAACTTTAAATATTTTAGAACTGACTACATAGAAATATAGATCTCTTCAAATGGATCTTTCCAATGTACTCATTTTCTGAAAACAGTGGAGGGAAGCTCTCGGAACAGGAAGCCCTGGTTTTCCAATTTCTTCTGCAGAAATGCCTGTCACTGTCTCTATGATATCTTCAAAATTAATGCTCCTCTATGTCTGAAATTTTGCATTGAGGTAGCCTCGCATGTCCTTGATCCAAAACCATAGGTTTAATCAGAATGTGTTTCACCAAGTGGGATTTATGATCCTTTTCCCAAGGTGACCGGTTACAGGACTGTTCAGAACAATGAAGTTGTATGGAATGCCACGTGTCACTGGTTCATCTTCTGAGTCTAATATTTGGATAATAGAAATTAAATTCCATTCTATTTTTGGAACATCTTTAGGAATTCCATTTGGACTTATGTAGCCCAAGATATAGCAATTGTCCCCAGGTGTCTTGTTTAGGGATGAATTCTGGAAGAGACTGGAACCCTAACTTGGAGGGATCATATCTCCCAGAATATACCTAATCGAAGGCTGAATTTGGGACACAGTGTACATCTGGATTTTATTTTTGGCCTCTGCAATTTTCAACTCCTGACCCTTCGCCAATGTATGAATATATTGAAAGTACGAAAACTTAGCAGTTTTAGTATTTAGGGTTTTTCTAGCTCGGGGTCAAACTAGGGTTTGAATTTCCTGGAGTTTCACCCAACCAAATTTCTTGATCCAGGTCTCTAAAATTCGATTTTGATGAGGATAAAAATCCTATGGCAGGCTCACTCAAAAATTCCTCTTATGTAGAAAGCCCTAATTTTCCACACCAAAACCAAAAATGCTCAGAATCGAATTCCGCTTCAATAGAAAGATGCGCTCTTCAATGGAGAGTCAGTATAGCCTTCTTTTGCTGAGCGATTACAGATAGAGACCCAAAAATTAAGAAGCCCTAGATTCTGTAGTTGCACAATGTCTTCTTTCAAGGTGGATCTAATACCATGTTAAATTTTCATATGGTAAGCTAGATCATTAGTATTTCATTTCGAATTCATAACAAAAGCATATAAAAAGGATCACTGAAAGATAGACAAGCACAACCATACAAAAGGAAGACAAATATTTATCCTGGGAAAACCCTAAAGGGAAAAACCCAGCAAAATCTTTCTCAATATATATTCCCCAAAAAGATAAAAGGTAAAACCAACAAGGAGATAAAAGCCTGATCCTCCTCCTTCTCCAGCTACTCTTCTCTTCTCCACTAATGTGATACACAAGTGAGAGTGTGTGTTCCAAATGAGGAGCACTACACCTCTATTTATATTCATCCGTTCACTTAAGTTAACTCATCTGTCATGTAGGCTTGAGTTAATCATGTAGGCTCGAGTTACACATGTAGGCTCAAGTAACCACACTGGGGTGCTAATGACCCACCTATACAATTAGAGGGGACTGCCTCATGACTCTTATTAGTTCTTCCGATTAGGAGCATCGGGGTATAAAGTAATACAAGTGGTTCTCCCGGTAGGACCATCGGGGACCACAAAGAAATACATATAGAATATTCTTCGAAGTTACAATATTTCAACACTTATCTCTCAAATGAGTACCTAAATCCACTTTCAAAACTCAATTCCTAGAAAGTAAAAATAAACCAATCTTTTCAACCTTGAACGAGGGAAAAAATAGCTCCAAATCTTATAAAAATAGTCGTCCATGCTTATCCCTCAAATGGGTATCTAAATTTACTTTAAAATTTCAATCTCAAGAAAGTCGACAAAAGTGAATAATTCCAGCCTTGTTTTGACCAACCTTGAACAGGGGACAAAATAGCTCCAAATCTCATACAAATAGGTGTCTATGCTTATCTCTCAAATTGGTATCTAAATCTAGTTTAAAATTTCAATTCCGAGAAAGTCGACAAAAGTACATATTTTCAACCTTGCTTTGACCAACCTTGAATGAGGGCTAAAATATCTCCAAATCTCGTAAAAATAGGTTTCCATTCTTATCTCTCAAATCAGTACCTAAATCCACTTTCAAAAATCAATTCTGAGAAAGTCGACAAAAGTGCATATTTTGAACCTTGGTTTTATGAAACTTGAACAACAGCCAAAATAGCTCCAAATATCATAAAAATAGGTGTGCTTACTTCTCTCTCAAATGGGTAAGAAAATCCACTTCCAAAATCCATTCCGAGAAAGTCGACAACAGTGCATATTTTGAGAAAGTCGAAAAAAGTGCATATTTTCATCCTTCATTTGACCATCCTTGAACGATGGCCAAAATAGCTCAAAATCTCATAAAAAAAGGTTTCCATGTTTATCTCTCAAATTGGTACCGAAATCCACTTTCAAAACTCTATTCCAAGAAAGTCGACAAAATTACTTATTTTCAACCTTACTTTTACCAACCTTGAACATGGGCCAAAATAGTGCCAAATCTCATAAAAATAGGTGTCGATGCTTCTCTCTCAAATGGGTAGCTAAATCCATTTTCAAAACTCCATTCCGTGAAAGTTGACAAAAGTAAATATTTTTAACCTTGGATTTACAAAACTATAACGAGGTCCAAAATAAATCCAAATCTCATAAAAATAGATGTCCATGCTTACCTCTCAAATGGGTGCCTAAATCCACTTTCAAAATTCAATTCCAAGAAAGTCGACAAAAGTGCATATTTTCAACCTTTGTTTGACAAACCTTGAACAAGGGCCAAAATAGCTCCAAATCTCATAAAAATAGGTGTCCATTCTTATTTCTCAAATGAGTACCTAAATCCACTTTCAAAACTCAATTCCAAGAAAGTCGACAAAAGTGCATAATTTCAACCTTTTGTTTGAGCAACCTTGAACAAGGCCCAAAATGGCTCCAAATCTCATAAAAATATATGTCCATTCTTATCTCTCAAATGGGTACGTAAATCCACTTTCAAAACTCAATTCTGAGAAAGTCAACAAAATTAAATCTTTTCAACGTTGGTTTGACCAACCTTGAACGGGGGCCAAAATAGCTCCAAATCTCATAACACAGTTGTCTATGCTTATCTCTCAAATGGATATCTAAATCTATTTGAAAACTTCAATTCCGATAAAGTGGAAAAAAGTGCATATTTTCAACCTTCATCTGACCAACCTAGAACGAGGGATAAAATAGCTTGAAATCTCATAAAAATAGGTTTCCATGATTATCTATCAAATTGGTACCTAAATCCAGTTTCAAAACTCAATTATGAGAAAGTCGACAAAAGTGCATATTTTCAACCTTGGTTTAACCAACATTAAACGAGGGCCAAAATAGATCCAAATTTCATCAAAATAGGTTTCCATGCTTATCTCTCAAATGGGTGCCTAAATCCACTTTAAAAACACAATTCCGAGAAAGTCAACAAAAGTGAATCTTTTCAACCTTGGTTCGACCAACCTTGAACGAGGTCAAAATAGCTCCAAATCTCATAAAAATTGGTTTCCATGCTTTTCTTTCAAATGGGTATCTTAATCAACTTTAAATATTCAATTCTGAGAAAGTCAACAAAAGGGCATATTTTCAACCTTGCCTTGACCAACCTTGAACTAGGGGCAAAATAGTTCCAAATGTCATAGAAATAGGTGTCCATGCTTATCTCTCAAATGGGTACCTAAATCCACTATCAAAACACAATTCTGAGAAAGTCGACAAAAGTGCATATTTTAAACCTTGGTTTGACCAACCTTGAACGAGGGCTAAAATATCTCCAGATATCATAAAAATATGTGTCCATGCTTATGTCTCAAATGGGTACCTAAATCCACTACGAAAACTCAATTCCGAGAAAGTTGGCAAAAGTGCATATTTTAAACCTTGGTTTGACCAACCTTGAACGAGGGCTAAAATATCTCCAGATATCATAAAAATATGTGTCCATGCATAATTATGTCTCAAGTCGGTGCCTAAATCCTCTTTCAAACTTCAATTCCAAGAAAGTCGACAAAAGTGCATCTTTTCAACCTTGGTGTGAACAACCTTGCACGCAGGCTAGAATAACTCAGAAATGTCATAAAAATAGGTGTTCGTGCTTATCTCTCAAATGATTTTTTAAATCCACTTTCAAAACTCAATTTCAAGAAACTTGACAAAAGTGCATATTTTCAACCTTGGTTTGACCAATCTTGAACGAGGGACAAAATTGCTCCAAATCTTATTAAAATAGGTGTTCATGTGTATTAATCAAATAGGTACTGAAATCCAATTTTGAAACTCAATTCCGAGAAAGTCAACAAAAGTGCATAATCTCAACCTTGGTTTGACCAACCTTGAACTAGGGCCAAAATAGATCCAAGTCTCATAAAAATAGGTGTTCATGCTTATCTCTCAAACCGGTACCTAAATCCAATTTCAAAAATCAATTCTGAGAAAGCTGACAACAATGCGTCTTTTCAAGCTTGGTTTGAGAAACCTTGAACGAGGTGCAAAATACATCCAAATATCATAAAAATAAGTATCCATGCATATCTCTCAACTGGGTATCTAAATCTACATTAAAATTTCAATTTCGATAAAGTTGACAAAAGTGCATATTTTCAACCTTGGTTTGAGTAACCTTGAATGAGGGCTAAAATAGATCCAAACCTCATAATAATAGGTGTCCATACTTATCTCTCAAATGGGTATCTAAATCTAGTTTAAAATTAAAATTCTGAAAAAGTAGACAAAAGTGTATGATATTTTCAACATTTGTTTGACCAACCTTGAACAAGGACCAAAATAGCTCTAAATCTCATAAAATTAAGTGTCCATGCTTATCTCTCAAATGGGTACATAAAACCACTTTCAAAACTAAATTCCAAGAATGTCAAAAAAGTGCATGTTTTCAACATTGGTTTGACCAACCTTGAATGAGGGCCAAAATAGGTACAAATCTCATAAAAATAGGTGTCCATGCTTATCTCTCAAATGGGTGCCTAAATCCACATTCAAAACTCAATTCCGAGAAAGTCGAAAAAGGTGCATATTTTCAACCTTGCTTTGACCAACCTTGAACAAGAGTTAAAATAGCTAAAAATTTCATAAAAATAGGTATCAATGCTTATCTCTCAAATGGGTACCTAAATCCACTTTCAAAACCCAATTCTGAGAAAGTCGACAAAAGTGCATCTTTTCAACCTTAGTTTGAGCAACCTTGAACCAAGGCCAAAATAGCTCTAAATATCATAAAAATAGGTTTCTATACTTATTTCGAGAAAGTCAACAAAAGTGCATATTTTCAACCTTGAACGAGTGCCAAAATAGCTCTAAATATCATAAAAATAGGCGTCCATGCTTATCTGTCAAATCTGTACCTAAATACGACTTCAAAACTCAATTTCGACAAAATTGATAAAAGTGGATATTTTCAACCTTAGTTTGAACAACCTTGAACAAGGACCAAAATAGCTCCAAATATAATAAAAATAGGTGTCCATGCTTATCCCTAAAATGGGTACTGAAATCTAGTTTCAAAACGCATTTCCGAGTAAGTCGACAAAAGTGCATATTTTTAACCTTGGTCATACCAACCTTGAACGAGGGTAAAAATAGATCCAAATCCCATAAATATTGGTGTCCATTGTTTTGTCTCAAAATGGGTATCTAAATCTACTTTAAAATTTCAACTCCTAGAAAGTTGAAAAGGTGCATATTTCCAACCTTGGTTTGATAAACCTTGAACGAGGGCCAACATAGCTCCAAATCTCATAAAATAGGTGTCCATGCTTATATCTAAAATGGTTACCTAAATCCAATTTAAAAACTCAATTCCGAGAAAGTCAACAAAAGTGCAGCTTTTCAACCTTGATTTGACCGACCTTGAACGAGGGCCAAAATAGCTCCAAATCTCATAAAAATAGGTGTCCATGCTTATCTCTCAAATGGGTATCTAAATCTACTTTAAAACTTCAATGATGGGAAATTCGACAAAAGTGCATATTTTCAACCTTTGATTGACCAACCTTGAACGAGGGAAAATATAGCTCCAAATCTTGTAAAATAGGTGTACATGCTTATCTCTCAAATGGGTACCTAAATCCACTTTCAAAACTCATTTCCAAGAAAGTCTACAAAAGTGTATCATTTTAACCTTGGTTTGACCAACCTTGAACGAGGGACAAGATAGATCCAAATCTAATAAAATAGGTTTCCATGCTTATATCTCAAACGGGTACCTAAATCCACTTTCAAAACTAAATTCTGAGAAAGTCGAGAAAAGTGCATATTTTAAACCTTGGTTTGACCAACCTTGAACAAGGGCCAAAATAGCTCCAAATCTCATAAAAATAGGTGTCCATGCTTTCCTCTTAAATGGGTACCGAAGTCCACTTTCAAAACTTAATACGAGAAAGTCATCAAAAGTGTACCTTTTCAACCCTTATTTGACAAACCTTGAATGAGGGCCAAAATAGCGCAAAATCTCATAAAAATAGTATCCATCCTTATCTCTCAAATGGGTACCTAAATCTTCTTTAAAATTTCAATTCCAAGAAAGACGAAGTACATATTTTCAAACTTGGTTTAACAAACCTTGAACGAGGGCCAAAATAACTCCAAATCTTATAAAAATAGGTGTCAATGCTTATCTTTCACATGGGTATCTAAATCTACTTTCAAATTTCAATTCTTAGAAGGTCGACAAAAGTGCATATTTTCAAATTTGGTTTGAGCAACCTTGAACAAGGGCCAAAATAGCTCCAAATCTGATAAAAATAGGTGTCCATTTTGATGTTTCAAATGGCTACCTAAATCCAATTTCAAAACTCCATTCCGAGAAAGACATTAAAAGTGCATATTTTCAACCTTGGTTTAACCAACCTTGAACAAGGGCCAAAATAGATCCAAATATCATTAAAATACGTGTTCTTTCTTATCTATCAAATGGGTACCTAAATCGAATTTCAAAACTGAATTCTAAGGAAACCAACAAAAGTGCATCTTTTCAACCTTGGTTTGACAAACCTTGAACAAGGGCCAACATAGCTCAAATTGTCATAAAAATTGGTGTCCATGCTTATCTCTTAAATGGGTACCTTAATCCACTTTCAAAACTGAATTCTGAGAAAGTTGAAAAATGTGCATCTTTTCAACGTTGCTTTGAACAATGTTGAACGAGGGCCAAAATAACTCCAAATCTCATAAAAATAGGTTCTCGTGCTTATCTCTCAGATGGGTATCTAAATCTACTTTAAAATTTCAATTATGAGAAAGTCGACAATAGTGCATATTTTCAACCTGGGTTTGACAACCCTTGAACAAGGAAAACATAGATCCAAATCTCATAAAAATAGGTGTCCATGCTTATCTCTCAAATGGGTACCTAAATCCACTTTCAAAACTCAATTACGAGAAACTCGACAAAAGTGCATATTTTCAACCTTGGTTTGACCAACCTTGAACAAGGGCCAAAATAGCTCCAAGTCTCATAAAAATAGGTGTCCATCCCTATCTCTCGAATGGGTACCTATATCCACTTTCAAAACTCAATTACGGGAGAGCCAACAAATGTGCATATTTTTAACATTGGTTAGACCAATCTTCAGTGAGGGATAAGATAGCTCAAAATCTCATAAAAATAGGTGTCCATGCCTATCTCTCAAATGGGTGCCTAAATCCACTTTCAAAACTCAATTCTGAGGAATTCGACAAAAGTAAATCTTTTCAACCTTTGTTTGACCAACCTTGACTGGGGGAAAAATAGCTCCAAGTCTCATAAAATTAGGTGTACATGCTTATATGTCAAATGGGTATCTATATCTACTTTAAAATTTCAATTTCGAGAAAGTTGACAAAAGTACATATTTTCAACCTTGGTTTGACCAACCTTGAACAAAGGCTAAAATAGCTCCAAATCTCATAAAAATATGTGTCCGTGCTTATCTCTAAAATGGTTACCTAAATCTACATTCAAGACTCAATTCCAAGAAGGTCAACAAAAGTGCATATTTTCAACCTTGTTTTGACCAACCTTGAACGCGGGCCATAATAGCTCCAAATGTCATAAAAATAGGCATCCATGCTTATCTCTCAAATAGGTACCTAAATCCAATTTCAAAACTCAATTCCTAGAAACTCGACAATAGTGCATATTTTCAATGTTGGTTTAACCAACCTTGAATGAGCGCCAAAGTAGCTCCAAATATCATAAAAGTAGGTTTCCATGCTTATCTCTAAAATGGGTACCTAAATCCAATTTCAAAACTCAATTATGAGAAATTCAACAAAAGTGCATATTTTCAACCTTGGTTTGACCAACCTTGAACAAGTGCCGAAATAGCTAAAAATATGATAAAAATAAGTGTCCATGCTTCTCTCTCAAATGGGTATCTAAATTGACCTTAAGATTTCAATTTCGAGAAAGTCGACAATGGTGCATATTTTAAACCTTGGTTTGAACAACCTTGAATGGGGGCCCAAATAGCTCCAAATCTCATAAAAATAGGTGTCCATGCTTATCTCTCAAATGGGTATCTAAATCCAATTTCAAAACTCAATTACGAGAAACTCGAAAAAAGTGCATATTTTCAACCTTGGTTTGGCCAACCTTGAACAAGGGCCAAATTAGATCCAAATCTCATTAAAATAGGTGTCCATGCTTATCTCTAAAATGGGTACCTAAATCCAGTTTCAAAACTCAATTACGAGAAAATAGACAAAAGTGCATATTTTCAACCTTGGTTTGACCAACCTTGAACGTGGGCCAAAATAGCTCCAAATCTCATAAAAATAGGTTCCTATGGTTATTTATCAAATGGGTACCTAAATACACTTTCAAAACTCAATTATGAGAAAGTCTACAAAAGTAAATTGTAACAAATATAAAATACAATATTAATTAGACTATTAGGTTACTAGTGAAAGGGTGTAAACCTTCACTATGTTGGATCAAGTTGTATAAAAGGAGAGCTTATTGTACATTTTATCCATCATCCAATATATTATTATTATTCATATTCATTATTAAAATGATAGTCAAATTCGACTAACAAGCAACCAAATCTGGTTGCTCTATTCGGAATCAGAGCTCGGACTCGGCTCCTCCAACGCTCAACTTCAACTTAGCTCCTCCTACTTTGAGCTTGGACTTGGCTCATCATTTCCTTTCCTCATTTTATTTTCATTTCTTACCCCTCCATGCTATCTCCCCTCCTTCACCTCGCTCCTATATCACACACCCTTGGATCCTCTTTGGAGCACCCTCGCAACCACCTATTTACCGCAGCGTCCACCTTCGCAGCACCCTTCATATTGCATATCCTCCCCCACACATCCCTCATGGATCCTTCGCAACACCCTCCCAACCTCCTACCCATCGCAACCTCCACCCCTCACCGCCTTTCCATCACTCCACCCTGTTTCCCTTCCATCTCCCTGCTACCACCATCACCCTCCACCCCTCATCACCTTCCATCCCACATCCCCATTCCACGTGGCTTTCCCTTCATCATATCCATCCATACTACCTCCCTGCTCCATCCACCTGCCTCCCTCACCTCCAACACTCAGCTTGGACTCGGTTCCTCCTACTCTGAGCTCAGACTCGGTTAATCATTTCCTTTCCTCATTTTATTTCCACTGCTTACTCCTCCATTCCCTGACCTTCACGCTTCTCTTTCTATTCATCATTCTCCCTTCCACTCCTCACATTGCTCTCCTCCCACCTTCATGTCGATCGTTCTCCTCACCTACACACTCCCTACCTCCACACAGCCCCCCCTATCCTCATTTCCACAGTCACCAGGGTATAGTCTCCACCATCCCAATATTCCCTCCACACACCATTTACTCTACCTCCTCCTGGACAGTTGCTTCTACCTCTCAATGCCCTCTTGTGTCCCTCCACCGTGCTTTTCCCACTCCCACCACCTCCCAATCGCCCATCCTCTCTGCTCTCTCACTTCACGACCCTTCTGCTCCAGCTCCATCTCCTACCTGCACCCAACATCATCTTCTACCCATGCACCCAACTCCATATCCTACCCACACTCAGATCCATCTCCTACCCGTGCGTCGAGCTCCATCTCCTATCCACCTCCATGCTGCCTCGTTCCCAACGCGTAGCCTTCACTCCTCCAACACCTCCTGCTTGTTATGTGATCTCCATTCTGCTCTCTACAACTCTCCACACAGCCGCCATCCATCTCCCTTCCATGCTCCATCCCTAGAAGGATGCTCCATCCACGCTTCCTCCACGCGCCATCACTCCAATCCACCTCTACGACCTGCAACAAAAAAAACAAAACCAAATTTAAAATAATATTATAGAATAATAAAATCATTATTACAATATTTATTTTTTATAAACTATTTAAAAAATTCTATATAATAATAATACTATTATTACAATATTTATTTAAAAAAAAACTAAATACAAATTATTATATAGTTTATAAAAATATATATATAATATTAATAATATTAATTAATTAATTAATTAATTAATATAATATTATTCAAATTTCACCTCAAAATCCAAAAATAGCGTTGAAATACACACCTCCGCATACAAGGTCCAATACCATGGCGGAACTAAAAGATAAAATCAAAAAAGTGGAGAAGGACATCAGGTCCCTTGTCGCTGACCTAAAAGGCTTGAAAGAAAAGATGCAAAATAACAATACATTACTCAAAGATGAGCTTGTTTTTGTACTAGAAAGAAGGATTGACGAAAAACTTGGCATCCTGAACGAAAAACAAAAGACCTGGATGACAAAATGAGTACCATGACACAAAACATAAACACCTTAACAAAGAACATGAGCACCATGTTACAGAGAGAAATTCCTATGGCTTGGGGTACCACAACAGACAACTTGACTCCAGAAATCAATCCTTTCCAATATGCATTAGAAATTAAATATCTAACACTAAAGGATCAGACCTCGTACATTATTCTGGACGGTTGAAGTAGATCCCCATTGAGCTTTCCAACTTCAGCTTGAATTGATAGATTACTTCCTCAACAACAAGTAAACAATACAAGCATACTATATATATATTGGTGTTAGATCTATTCTAGCATATATAATCAACAATGTATAAGCATTTGAAAACATCCATGGATAAAATATTCATTCAAACACACATTATTGGACAGGAAAAGATATTTCTATTAATATAAAATCAAAGATTACAATGGATACAACCTCTGTCGGCACGTCTGCAAATCGGAGAAACTGAATCCCCCACATGGGCCTCCACCACCTCAATCCTCCATCTCTCGATAGCAAGCTCACAAGAAAAATGCAAGCTTGGGAAGAACACAAAAGTGCTCCAAGGGACAAAGGGATGCAGACTCAAGCATAAGTTTTGGAAACAATGGACTATAGTTTCTTTGCTCTCAATTCTCTCATATGCCTTCAATGTACCATAGAGTTCCTTATATAGCTTTTCAAAGGGGTAATGAAAGGTCGAATCCGAGCGATCTCAAGGCATAGGGAAGGCCAGGAGTCAAATGAGTCGGATCCATGTCAAGGAAAACTCCAAAAGGGTTTGGATTTTGTACACATCCTGATGTACGCGGTTTTAGTGGTCAAACCCGTGTATATACATGATTAAGGGTTTAAAAGTTGCATGTATCATTTTTCAAATGTTTTTAGGGATGGTCAAGGAAACATCAAAGGACAAAAAATGGTCCAAGGGGTCTAAGGATTCTGCAGAGGGACATGGGAAGGCCATACAAAGTGTGATTCAACTGGAGTGGTAAAATTAGCTATAACAGATGCCCCCTAATGTGTGAGGTCAGAGGGGTCATACGATGGCCGAAATACATTATAAGTCCATCCCAGAAGTGGAGTGATGAAGGATCCCAAATGGAATACCATCCACCCAATCAGCATAGTACAATGATAGAAATCTGCATATAACTACAAATACATATAGCAGTCCCAGATACATAAGAGTACAATGACCATGAATAGGCATGATACAAGATATCACATAAGTGGTCATCACCACGTACAATATACATAGATAAGAATCTCCATGATGAATATATACAAAGGATCATGATCTCCATAATGGCTGAAGATATACAATGGATCAAGATCTCCATAATAGCTGGAAATGTCTGACAT
>LPNX010232919.1:842019-885393 GCA_001517045.1 Pseudotsuga menziesii
CGCTGGCACGATCAAGGAGGTAGCATATAAGAGATGCCACCAATCTGGAAAGTCTTCTACACAAACCACTACGAGTACATGTCCTACTATGTGAATAGAGGTGTCGAGGTCGAACATAGTAGTCCATCGTCTGATTACCGGTCATTGATGTATAACGTTAACAGACGTGAGATCACCCACCGATAATGAAAATGGGAATCAAGGTACTAGAGTGCAAACTAACAAGTGTGAATAAATGTGTTGAGGTCGAACACTTGAGAGGATCCATTGATCAGGGGACATTGATGTATTCCCAAAGACTATTGATAGTGAGAGAACCTGCCACTGATGACTGCAAGTCTCAAGGCACTCAAAATGACTCTAGATTCCAATCCTATAATAAATGATATGAAGTTGATGGGATGAAATCCACTAGAAGGAGGGCATTAAGGCATCCCCCATAATCCAACACGAGGTACTTAGCAAAGTTGTATAATGTGGAAGGACTCGTTCATAAGGTGCATGAACCAGTATCTACACCTAGAATGGTCGACATGCAAAGTCAAGATAACTAAGGAATGGCCGACTCAGGCTTCAACTTCCTTCGAACAAGAGCATAACGGCATATGGTGATTGAATAAAGGTAGCATAGACTCGATATACAAACTGGGACATATCTATGACATAGGAGGCATTGATAAAGGCTCCATAGGGACTGGAAGCTTAACCAGTCGGTGGAGATAAACTCAGATAAATGAGTACAACTCCTAAAGTCAAACTATAGACCCAACAAATGGATGTGATATATAGTGCTCTGTTTGAAGGCGAAACGACTCGACAGCTGCCAAAGATAACATCTTTCATTGTCTGACTTTTTGATTTTTGATTTTTGTGGACTTTTTCAAATATTTAAAAAGCTTGAAAAAGAATAAAATTGCTTTATAGTTACAAACTAGGAGGAGACGAGTGTCATAGGGGCAAAAAAATTAGTTCCAAGCAGTGGAACATACCTATGCTCAATGGAAGGATACATGTATAGGATATCGACACTCGGGGGAAATCCTCTCCCGGTAAAAAGGGAATCAAGCTGCAAAGGATATATAAAATGGCTCTACGTGGCTAGACATGATACAAGCTCACGCTATATGGATGAAGCACAATGTCAATGAAGCTGGCATAAAGCTCAATAAGGCAGGAAAAGCTCATGATAATGCAATTACAACTTGACATAAGGGAGTCCTGAGGTAAATAGGCCAGCAAAAGATCAATAGGAGTATGAGGCTCTTGCGAAATGTCATGGCAGTACTATACAAAGGACTCCCACACCCTAAAGGACAAAACGTCAGCATGGGCACCAAATGCAAATAAGCCGCTAACTAGGGTACCCATGTAAGGTCAAGCTCTACCACTCATACCATGCCACTTCTAAAACAACAAGAAGGTTTTGTGACATAATAGAGTGGGTTCGTACCTAAGGCTATGATGAAACGGTCATAAGGTCATGCAAAATGAAAATGGTGATGAAACCTAACCTATATACTAGTTTAGACATGATACCTGAGATAGGAACGAACAGGTCAAAACCTCAGAGAGAGTGTACAACAAATGGACCCTACATGACAACCATATTAGTTCAACATTACCCAAAATAGTCAATAAAGAATCCAAACTATGGGATATGGGGAGGAATGATCATGACAACTGTACCCAAAGGAAACAATGCGGTGGACGATGGGACATAAAAAGGAAAGTAAGGTGTAGACCCAACGCTCACAAATCCACTACCACCCCCATGAGGGTGACCACCGGTGTAAAGACCGAGATAAGGGAGTCAACACCATCCACAAATGGAGTAGAGGGTAGAATGTGACCATTCCCAAATCTATGAGCAGGGTAAGGGGCTAGGATGCCCCCAAGTCTGACACCAGGGTCCATACTAGGACCAAGGATGGGTGATAGGATACCAGGCATGCCAAAAATAAAAGGACTCAAACTCAAGAGAGCATAAATATACTCAAGTAACCGCGATCCCAAAGGCCAACTAGCGCATAAAGAGCACACTCCTAATAAAATCTACAGCCAGAATACAAGTAAACCAAGGGGAGGAAATGTAAGCTCCCGAATGCAGCAGGTATGTCTCACCTAGGAGAGGCTTGGAAATCCCATACACTACAAGTGGAGGTACATAACCAATTATAGTGGCCCTCAGCTTCAGCGCGTAAAGAGACTATGATGTTCGACCCCAACCTGGCCATGACACCTGCAGAATAACCATTGCAAAGTACACCCTCGATAACCTAGGTAAGGAAACTAAGGTCACCTAAATATAATCAATGCTCTAGCGGACAGTTGCAGGTGAGATTGACTATATGGGCAGGGTAGCAAAGCCCGAAACTCTCGAAAGAGCCCCCCAGATATAAATACAATCCTAGAAATATCTTCGGTGCTACTCAGTTATGACTAGGGGTCATCCCAATCAATAACCACTCACACTGCCTCGTGCTTAACTCCCTTTTGAGAGGAGGACCTTGAGAAACATTGGTTATACCAAGGAATTTCACACACTCACCTAGACAGACACATACATGTTGTTGTTTAGTGGTCTTGAAGAATTTACTCACAATGAACTATTCCAAGACCCTAAAACCTAATCTTGTTGGTGAACCCTATCAAATAAAATAGTGTAGTTCATTTTAATTAAGCGTTGATTTTAATTGGTTGTAATTACTCAAAGGGAAATCGCCATGCAACTAATGACATTATGACTCAACAATGAAATAAATATGCACACCATAACAAACAATGCTAAGTGCAATCTTTGTCGAATCAAAAATAGGGTATGCCACTAAATGAGATGCATAAATATATATTCCTTTCCGAATGCCAATGCAAGCCTTCCTATATGAAATCCTAAATAAAACTCTCATCCAAGAAATCTAATGCAAGTACCTCCTCAAATCCATATGCAAAAAATGCAACTACCTTGTATTTTTCAATATAAAAGAATGAAAAATGCAATAAAAGTCATCTAAAACTCTCAGTCTCTGCAGCAAGTATAAAACACAAGCCCAACAAGACACCAAAACAAAAAGAGTAGTGCACTAATGGAAAAACAAAAAGGATAAATTACTAAAACTACTTTCAAAGAAAAATCAATGAAAAAGCGGTCTCTGGTCACAAAAGAAGCATCCAACAGACAACATCAGACCCAAGGAAGACCGAACCACACTCACAACCCACCCAGCAACTTCCCACAACACCAAACTCACCAAAAGGGAGGATGTACATGATTGTTTAAAGAACAATTGTGTATATGTGCGGCTTTTTGCCAAAACCTGTGTGTATACATGGATTTTGGCAAAAAACTTGCATGTATACGCAACTTTTGGCCAAAAATCTGCGTATGTACGCGACTTTTGGCCAAAAACCTATGTATACAGAGAAGGCAATGGTAAAAAGCAGGCCAAGGGTCAAACAAATAAAGGGGAGTGTCAATGGATGAACATGCTATAAAATGCAACAAAGAAATAAGGAGAAACAAAGAGCAAGTCAAGAATATCAAGCCCATTGTGCCGATAAAAACCCCCAAAAGCAAAATAACTAGCAACTCCCCAACGGAGTCACCAATTCTGTTACGGAGAGAAATTACTATGGCTTGGCGTACAACAACAGACAACCTGACTCCAGAAATCAATCCTTTCCAATATGCAATAGAATATAAATATCTAACACTAAAGGATTAGACCTCGTACCTTATTTCAAACAGTTGAAGTAGATCCCCGTTGAGCTTTCCAACTTCAGCTTGAATTGATAGATTACTTCCTCAACAACAAGTAAACAATACAAGCATACTATATATATTAGTGTTAGATCTATTCTAGCATATATAATCAACAATGTATAAGCATTTGAAAACATCCATGGATAAAATATTCATTCAAACACACATTATTGGACAGGAAAATATATTTCTATTAATATAAAACCAGAGATTATAATGGATACAACCTCTGTCGGCATGTCTACGAATCATAGAAACTGAATCCCCCACTTGGGCCTCCACCACCTCAATCCTCCATCTCTCGATAGCAAGCTCACAAGAAAAAGGCAAGCTTGGGAAGAACACAAAAGTGCTCCAAGGGACAAAGGGATGCAGACTCAAGCATAAGTTTCGGCAACAATGGACTATAGTTTCTTTGCTCTCAATTATCTCATATGCCTTCAATGTACCATAGGGTTCCTTATATAGATTTTCAAAGGGGTAATGAAAGGTCAAATCTGAGTGATCTCAAGGCATAGGGAAGGTCAGGAGTCAAGTGAGTCGAATCCATGTCAAGGAAAACTCCAAAAGGATTTGGATTTTGT
This sequence comes from Pseudotsuga menziesii, assembly GCA_001517045.1. Lineage (NCBI taxonomy): Eukaryota > Viridiplantae > Streptophyta > Pinopsida > Pinales > Pinaceae > Pseudotsuga > Pseudotsuga menziesii. The sequence goes on from LPNX010232919.1 coordinate 846,364, forward strand.
ACACATCCCGATGTACGTAGTTTTAGTGGTCAAACCCACATATATACCTGATTAAGGGTTTAAAAATCACGTGTATCATTTGTCACATGTTTTTAGGGATGGTCAAGGAAACATCAAAGGACAAAAAATGGTCCAAGGGGTCTAAGGAGTCTGCAGAGGGACAAGGGAAGTCCATACAAAGTGTGATTCACCTGGAGTGGTAAAATCAGCTATAACACACCATGATGCAGAACCATAATACATTAATCGAGATGTTACAAAGGCTCATACCCAGTCCGGGCCAAGTCAGCAGTCCAGACATGCTAGATGCCTCATTTCGTGTTGCCACCTAGGAAACACTCACAAAGAATCAAGAAGAATTGAAAAAAGAAATGAAGATTGACAATGTGATGCTTAAGTAAGAGATAGAAACACAAGTATTGGCAGATATGGAGGCACGATTAAACAACAAAATAGATGCTATAAGTAAAATAGTAGAGAATAAAAAGCTAAAAATCACTGTGAACAATGAAGCAATTTAGATATGTCACTTTCATTGTCCAGTAGTTTCGAGTCACCATCAAACCATAAGGAAGAAGGAAATGAACGTCGTCCTTACAAAGTGTACCCACCTGAGAAAAAATAGAGTTGTCAAAATACAATGGGAGTGAAGACCAATGCGTTTCTTGGTTAAACAAAGCAGAAGAATAATTCGACATTTACAAGATGTAATCTGACGAGGAGAAGGTGAAATATGTGTCAATGCATATGGAAGGGTACACCTATAATTGGTACTTATGGTGGAAGAGAGATAATTTTACCTACACCTGGAACTTGTTCAAAAATGAATTTTTTAATAGGTTTCATGGAATTCAATAACTTGTTTAATAAATTTTTCAGTAAACTTACTAGACTACAACAAGTCGAAAACGTTGAGGAATTCACTCATCAATGGGAATCCTTATCAACACGAGTAGTTGGCTTGTCTGACAAGCAAATACTCGAGACCTTTTTAGGGGGTCTTAAACCATACCTACAAAAATATTTCAATTTACATGACATACCTAATGTATAAGTATCAAGACGTAAAGAAAAATCTGTAGAACATAAATTGGAAGGAATAAAAACAAAAGAAGATAGCCATTATCGACAAGAAAAATAGAAAAAATGTAGGGACTATGCATATACTTGGTCTCCTAGCCATCAATGAAACCAACCTCAATCATACACCTATGAAATGGAAAATAGATCAAATTCATCTAACGGTTACTCTAATCATAAAAAGAAAAAGAAGAAAAACATATGGAACAATCAGACAATACAGTGTAGAATCACGAATGGAGACGAAGTGTAAGTCTCTGCACCAAAAATCTCATTTGGTTCTAATACCGACATTGATTCAAAATGAAGGACGACATTAAGGAATACTCGATATTTGAGGACAAAGCTCCATTAAAGGGAGTGGCAATGTAACAAATATAAAATACAATATTAATTAGACTATTAGGTTACTAGTGAAAGGGTGTAACCCTTCACTATGTTGGCTCAAGCCATATAAAAGGCGAGCTTATTGTAAATTTTATCCATCATCCAATATATTATTATTATTCAAATTCATTATTAAAATGATAGTCAGATTCGACTAACAGACAACTGGATCCGGTTGCTCCATAAATATTTTCAAACCTAGTTTGACCAACCTTCAGCGTGGGCCAAAATAGTTCAAAATATCATAAAAATAGGTGTCAATGCTTATCTCTCAAATGGGTATCTAAATCTACTTTTAAAATTTCAATTCTGAAAAAGTAGACAAAAGTGCATATTTTCAAGCTTGGTTTAACCAACCTTGAACAAGGTCCAAAATAGCTCTAAATCTCATAAAAATAGGTGTCCATGCTTATCTCTCAAATCGATACCTAAATCCACTTTCAAAACTCATTTCTGAGAAAATCGACAAAAGTGCATTTTTTTAACCTTGGTTTGACCAACCTTTAATGAAGGGAAAAATAGCTCCAAATATCATAAAAATACGTGTCCATGCTTATCTCTCAAATGGGTACCTAAATCCACTTTCAAAACTCAATTCTGAGAAGGCCGACAAAAGTGCATATTTTCAACCTTGGTTTGACAAACCTTAAATGAGGGCCAAAATAGCTCCAAATCTCATAAAAAAAGGTTTCCATGCTTATCTCTCGAATGGGTACCTACATCCACTTTCAAAACTCAATACGATAAAGTCAAAAAAAGTACATATTTTCCACCTTTGTTTGACAAACCTTGAATGAGTGCCGAAATTGCTCCAAATCTCATAAAAATAGGTGTCCATGCTTATCTCTCACATGGGTATCTAAATCTACTTTAAAATTTCAATTTTGAGAAAGTAGAAAAAAGTGCATATCTTCAACATTGGTTTGATGAACCTTGAACGACGAACAAAATAGCTCCAAATCTCATAAAAATAGGTGTCCAGCTTATCTCTCAAATGGGTATCTAAATCCACTTTCAAAACTCAATTCCAGGAAAGTTGAAAAACATCCATATTTTCAATCTTGGTTTGACCAACGTTGAAGGAGGTCCAAAATAGCTCAAATCTCATAAAACTTAGGTGTCCATGCTTATCTCTCAAATGGGTACCTAAATCCACTTTCAAATTTCAATTCCGAGAAAGTCAAAATAAGTGCATATTTTCAACCTTGGTTTGACCAACCTTGAACGAGGGCCAAAACAACTCCAAATATCATAAAAATAGGTGTCGATGCTTATCTCTCAAATGGATACCGAAATCCACTTTCAAAATTCAATTCCGAGAAAGACGACAAAGGTGCATCTTTTAAATGTTGGTTTGACCAGCCCTTATTGAGGGCCTAAATAGCTCCAAATATCATAAAAATAGGTGTCCATTCTTATCTCTCAAATGTGTATCTAAATCTACCTTAAAACTTCAATTCCGAGAAAGTCAACAATAGTGCATATTTTGAACCTTTGTTTGACCAACCCTGAACGACGGCCAAAATAGCTCCAAATCTCACAAAAATAGGTGTCCCTACTGATGTCTCAAATGGGTACCTAAATTTAATTTCAAACCTCAATTACGAGAAACTTGACAAAAGTGCATATTTTCAACCTTGGTTGACCAACCATAAATGAGGGACAAAATAGCTCCAACTCTACAAAAAATAGGTGTCCATGCTTATCTCTAATTTCAAATGGGTACCTAAATCCAATTTCAAAACTCGATTACGAGAAACTCGACAAAAGTGCATATTTTGAACCTTGGTTGACCAACCTTGAACGAGGGCCAAAATAGCTCCAAATCTAAAAAAGCAGGTGTCGATCAGGGATAATTTTAGGGGCGAATTTTAGCCGAGCGGGCTATTTTTCCATGTTTTTCTCCCAAAAAATATTCACCGTTTTGCATTTTTTGAAGCCTTGTTTCGCCCAATTTTTATGGGGTAAAAATTTTTCACCTTAAAAATCACAAAATTATTATACAAAACGATATAAAATCCTCGGAAATTAAAACATTTTTTGAAAAATATCACCAATCATTTCATAGTTGGCATTTTAAGAATTGTATTATTCGCCAATATTTATACACTTTTAAATAAGCATGGTTCCTTAAAATAATCCCTGGTGTCGATGCTTATCTCTAAAATGGGTACCTAAATCCAGTTTCAAAACACAATTTCTAGAAAGTCAACAAAAGTAAATATTTTCAAATTTGGTTTTACCAAACTTGAGCGATGGCCAAAATAGCTCCAAATCTTATAAAAATAGGTGTTTGTTCTTATCTCTCACATGAGTATCTAAGTCTACTTTAAAATTTCAATTTGGAAAAAGTTTACAATAGCATATTTTCAACCTTGGTCTGACCAACCTTGAAGGAGGGATAAAACAACTCCAAATCACATTAAAATAGGTGTCCACGCTTATCTCTCAAATGGGTACCTAAATCAACTTACAAAACGCAATTTAGAGAAAGTCGACAAAAGTAAATCTTTTCAACCTTGGTTTTACCAACCTTGAACGGGGGCCAAAATAGCTCCAAATCTCATAAAAATAGGTTTCCATGCTTATCTCTCAAATGGCTGCCTAAGTCCAATTGTAAAACTCAATTATGTGAAAGTTGACAAAAGTGCATATTTTCAACCTTAGTTTGACCAACCTTGAACAAGGGCCAAAATAACTCCAAATCTCATAGAAATAGGTTTCCATGCTTATCTGTCAAATGGGTACATGTATCCACTTTCAAAACTCAATTATGAGAAAGCCGACAAAAATTGCATCTTTTTAACCTTGGTTTGTCCAACCTTGAACAAGGGCCAAAATAGCTCCAAATCTCATAAAAATAGGTCACCATGCTTATCTCTCAAATGGGTATCTAAATCTACTTTAAAATTTCAATTCCGAGAAAATCAACAAAAGTGCATATTTTCAATCTTCGTTTGACCAACCTTAAATGAGGGATAAAATAGCTCCAAATATCATAAAAATAGGTTTCCATGCTTATCTCTCAAATGGGTGCCTAAATCCAGTTTCAAAACTTAATTACAAGAAAGTTGACAAAAATGCATCTTTTCAACCTTGGTTTGACCAACCTTGAATGAGGGCCAAAATAGCTCCAAATATCATAAAAATAGTTGTCCATTCTTAGCTCTCAAATGGGTATCGAAATCTACTTTAAAATTTCAATTATGAGAAAGTCGACAAAAGTGCATATTTTCAACCCTTGATTAACCAACCTTGAACGAGGGCGAAAATAGCTCCAAATCACATAAGATAAGTGTCCATTCTTATCTCTCAAATGGGTACCTAAATCAGCTTTCAAAACTCATTTCTGAGAAAGTCTACAAAAGTCCATCTTTCTAACCTTGGTTTAACCAACCTTGAATGAAGGAAAAAATAGATCCAAATCTAATAAAATAGGTTTCCATGCTTATCTCTTAAATGGGTACCTAAATCTGCATTGAAAATTCAATTCTAAGTAGGTCGACAAAAGTGCATATTTTAAACCTTGGTCTGACCAACCTTGAACGAGTGCCAAAATAGCTCCAAATCTCATAAAAATAGGTGTCCACTCTTTCCTCTCAAATGGGTACCTAAATCCAGTTTCAAAACTCAATACGAGAAAGTTGACAAAAGTCTATCTTTTTAACCATGGTTTGGCAAACCTTGAACGAGAGCCAAATTGCTCAAAATCTCATAAAAATAGGTTTCCATCCTTTATTTCTCACTTGGGTACCTAAATCTACTTTAAAATTTCTATTCTAAGAAACACAACATGCATATTTTCAAACTTGGTTTCACAAACCTTGAACGAGGGAAAAAATAGCTCCAAATCTCATAAAAGTAGGTGTTGATGCTTATTTCTAACATGGGTATCTAAATCTACTTTCAAATTTCAATTTTGAGAAGGTCAACAAAAGTGCATATTTTCAAATTTGGTTTGACCAACCTTGAACGAGGGCCAACGTAGCTCCAAATCTCATAAAAATAGGTGTCCATGTTGATCTCTCAAATGGGTACCTAAATCTACTTTCAAAACTCAATTTCGAGAAAGACATTAAAAGTACATATTTTCAACCTTGGTTTAACCAACCTTGAACGAGGGCCAAAATGGCTCCAAATATCATTAAAATGCATGTCCTTTCTTAACTATAAAATGGGTACCTAAATCGACTTTCGAAACTCAATTCCGAGGAAGCCGACAAATGTGCATCTTTTCAACCCTGGTTTGACCAACCTCGAACGAGCGTCAACATAGGTCCAAATCTCATAAAAAACGGTGTGCATGCTTATCCTTGAAATGGGTGGGTACCTAAATCCACTCTCAAAACTTAATTCCGAGAAAGTCGAAAAATGTGTATCTTTTCAACGTTGCTTTGAACAATGTTGAACAAGGGCCAAAATAGCTCCAAATCTCATAAAAAAAGGTTCCCGTGCTTATCTTTCAAATAGGCATCTAAATCTACTTTCAAATTTCAATTCTAAGAAGGTTGACAAAAGTGCATATTTTCAAATTTGGTTTGACTAACCTTGAATGAGGGGCAACATAGCTCCAAATATCATAAAAATAGGTGTCCATGTTGATCTCTCAAATGGGTACCTAAATCCACTTTCAAAACCCAAATTCCGAGAAAGACATTAAAAGTACATATTTTCAACCTTAGTTTAACCAACCTTGAATGAGGCCCAAAATAGCTCCAAATATCATTAAAATACATGTCCTTTCTTAACTATAAAATGGGTACCTAAATCGACTTTCAAAACTCAATTCCGAGGAATTCGACAAATGTGCATCTTTTCAACCTTGGTTTGACCAACCTTGAACAAGCATCAACATAGGTCCAAATCTAACAAAAAATGGTGCACATGCTTATCCTTGAAATGGGTGGGTACCTAAATCCACTTTCAAAACTCAATTCCAAGAAAGTCAAAAAACGTGTATCTTTTCAACGTTGCTTTGAACAATGTTGAACAAGGGCCAAAATAGCTCCAAATCTCATAAAAAAAGGTTCCCATGCTTATCTCTCAAATGGGCATCTAAATCTAGTTTAAAATTTCAATTCCAAGAAAGCCGACAATAGTGCATATTTTCAACCTTGGTTTGACAACCCTCGAACGAGGGAAAAAATAGATCCATATCTCATAAAATTAGGTGTCCATGCTTATCTCTCAAATGGGTACCTAAATCCACTTTCAAAACTCAATTACGAGAAAGCCAACAAATGTGCATATTTCCAACATTGGTTTGACCAATCTTCAATGCGGGCCAAGATAGCTCCAAATCTCATAAAACTAGGTGTCCATGCCTATCTCTTAAATGGGTACCTAAATCCACTTTCAAAACTCAATTCCGAGGAAGTCAACGAAAGTAAATCTTCTCAACCTTGGTTTGACCAACCTTGAATAGGGGAAAAATAGCTCAAAATATCATAAAAGTAGGTCTACATACTTATATGTCAAATGGGTATCTAAATCTACTTTAAAATTCCAATTCCGAGAAAGTTGACAAAAGCACATATTTTCAACCTTGGTTTGACCAACCTTGAACGAGGACTAAAATAGCTCCAAATCTCATGAAAATAGGTGTCCATGCTTATCTCTCAAATGGTTACCTAAATCCACTTTCAAAACTCAATTCTAAGAAGCTCGATAAAAGTGCATATTTTCAACCTTGTTTTGACGAACCTTGAACGCGGGCCAAAATAGCTCAAAATCTCATAAAAATAGGTCTCTGTTCTTATCTCTCAAATGGGTACCTAAATAAAATTTCAAAACACAATTCCTAGAAACTCGACAACAATGCATATTTTAAACCTTGGTTTAACCAAACTTGAACGAGCGCCAAAATAGCTCCAGATATCATAAAAGTAGCTGTCCATGCTTATCTTTAAAATGGGTACCTAAATACATTTTCAAAACGTGATTACAAGAAAGTTGAAAAAAGTGCATATTTTCAACCTTGGTTTGACCAACCTTGAACTAGGACCGAAATAGCCAAAAATCTCATAAAAATAAGTTTCCATGCTTATCTCTCAAACGGGTGTCCAAATCTACCTTAAGATTTCAATTCCGAGAAAGCTGACAATAGTGCATATTTTCAACCTTGGTTTGAACAACCTTGAACGTGGGACCAGATAGCTCCAAATATCATAAAAATAGGTGTCTATGATTATCTCTCAAATGGGTATCTAAATCCAATTTCAAAACTCAATTACGAGAAACTTGCAAAAAGTGCATATTTTCAACCTTGGTTTGACCAACCTTGAACGAGGAACAAATTAGCTCCAAATCTGATAAAATAGGCGTCCATGCTTATCTCTAAAATGGGTACCTAAATCCACCTTCAAAACTCAATTACGAGAAAGTAGACAAAAGTACATATTTTCAACCTTGGTTTGACCAACCTTGAACAAGGGCCAAAATAGCTCAAAATCTCATAAAAATAGATTTCTATGGTTATCTCTCAAATGGGTACCTAAATCCACATTCAAAACTCAATTATGAGAAAGTTGACAAATGTGCATATTTTGAACCTTGGTTTGACCAACCTCGAACAAAGGCCAAAATAGCTCCAAATCTCATAAAAATAGGAGTCCATGCTTATCTCTCAAATGGGTATGTAAATCCACTCTAAAAACTGAATCCCGAGAAAGCCGACAAAAGTGCATATTTTTAACCTTGTTTTGACAAACCTTAAATGAGGGCCAAAATAGCTCCAAATCTCATAAAAATAGGTTTCCATGCTTATCTCTCGAATGGGTACCTACATCAACTTTCAAAACTCAATACAATAAAGTCGGAAAAGTGCATCTTTTCAAGTTTTGTTTGACAACCCTTGAACACGGGCCAAAATTGCTACAAATATTATAAAAATAGGTGTCCATGCTTACCTCTCACATGGGTGTCTAAATCTACTTTAAAATTTCAATTCTAAAAAAGTCGACAAAAGTGCACATCTTCAATGTTAGTTTTACCAACCTTGTACGAGGGCAAAAATAGCTCCAAATCTCATAAAAATAGGTGTCCATGCTTATCTCTCAAATGGGTATCTAAATCCACTTTCAAAACTCAATTCCAAGAAAGTCGACAAACATCCATATTTCAATCTTGGTTTGACCAACCTTCAACAAGCTCGAAAATAGCTCCAAATCTCATAAAAATAGGTATCCATGCTTGTCTCTCAAATGGGTACCTAAATACATTTTCGAATTTCAATTCCAAGAAAGTCAAAACAAGTGTATATTTTCAACCTTGGTTTTACCAACCTTGAACGAGGGCCAAAACAACTCCAAATATCATAAAAATAGGTGTCCATGCTGATCTCTCAAATGGGTACCAAAATCCACTTTCAAAACTCAATTCTGAGAAAGTCGACAAAAGTGCATCTTTTAACTGTTGGTTTGACCAACCCTTAATAAGGGCCTAAATAGCTCCAAATATCATAAAAATAGGAGTCCATGCTTATCTCTCAAATGGGTATCTAAATCTACCATAAAACTTCAATTCCGAGAAAGTCGACAATAGTGCATATTTTGAACCTTGGTTTGGCCAACCTAGAACGAGGGCCAAAATAGCTCCAAATATCATAAAAATCAGTGTCCATGCTTATCTCTAAAATGGCTACCTAAATCCACTTTCAAAACTCAATTACGAGAAACTCGACAAAAGTTCATATTTAGAACCTTGGTTGACCAACCTTGAACAAGGGCTAAAATTGCTCCAACTCTGAAAAAAACAGGTGTCGATTCTTATCTCTAAATGGGTACCTAAATCCACTTTAAAAACTCAATTTCAAGAAATTCAACACAAGTAAATATTTTCAACTTTGGTTTGACCAACCTTGAATGAGAGCCAAAATAGGTCCAAATCTTATAAAAATAGGTGTCTGTTCTTATCTCTCACATGGGTATCTAAATCTACTTTAAAATTTCAATTCATAGAAAGTCAACAAAAGTCATATTTTCAACATTGGTCTGACTAACCTTGAACGAGGGATAAAATAGCTCCAAATCTCATAGAAATATGTGTCCATGCTTATCTATTAAAAGCGTACCTCAATCCAATTTCAAAACTCAATTATGAGAAACTCGACAAAAGGGCATATTTTCAACCTTGTTTTGACCAACCTTCAATGAGGGCCAAAATAGCTCCAAATTTCGTAAAAATAAATTTCCATGCGTATCGATCAAATGGGTACCTAAATGAACTTTCAAAACTCAATTAAGAGAAAGTCGAAAAATTAAATCTTTTCAACCTTGGTTTTACCAACCTTGAACAGGGCCAAAATAGCTCCAAATCTCATAAAATTACGTGTCCATGCTTATCTCTCAAATGGGTATCTTAATCTACTTTAAATATTCAATTTCGAGAAAGTCAATAAAAGTGCAGATTTTCAACCTTGGTTTGACGAACCTTGAACGAGGGAAAAAATAGGTCCAAATCTCATAAAAATAGTTGTCCCTTCCTATCTCTCAAATGGGTACAAAAATCCACTTTCAAAACACAATTTCAAGAAAGTCAACAAAAGTAAATATTTTCAACTTTGGTTTGACAAAGCTTGAACAAGGGCCAAAATAGCTCCAAATCTTATAAAAATAGGCGTCCGTTCTTATCTCTCACATGGGTATCTATATCTACTTTAAAATTTCAATTATGAGAAAGTCGACCAAAGTGGATATTTTAAACCCTGGTCTGACCAACCTTGAACAAGGGTTAAAATAGCTCCAAATCTCATAATAATAGTTGTCCATGCTTATCTATCAAACGGGTACCTCAATCCAGTTTCAAAACTCAATTACGAGAAAGTCAACAAAAGTGCATATTTTCTACCTTGTTTTGACCAACCTTCAACGAGGGCCAAAATAGCTCCAAATTTCATAAAAATAGGTTTCCATGCTTATGTCTCAAATGGGTACCTAAATCTACTATCAAAACTCAATTTCGAGAAAGCCAACAAAAATAAATATTTTCAACGTTGGTTTGACCAACCTTGAAGGGGGGCCAAAATAGCTCAAAATCTCATAAAATTAGATGTCCATGCTTATCTATCAAATGGATATCTTAATCTAATTTAAATATTCAATTCCAAGAAAGTCAACAAAATTGCATATAGTCAACCTTGGTTTGACCAATGTTGAACAGGGGCCGAAATAGCTTGAAATCTCATAAAAACTCAATTCCAAGAAAGTTGACAAAAGTGCATATTTTAGGCCTTGATTTGGCAAGCCTTAAACGTGGTCCAAAATAACTCCAAATCTCATACAAATAGGTGTCCATGCTTATCTCTCAAATGGGTACTTGCATTCACTTTCACAACTCAATTCCGAGAAAGTCGACAAAAGTGCATCTTTTCAACCTTGAATGAGGGAAAAAATATATCCAAACCTCATACAAATAGGTGTCCATCCTTATTTCTCAAATGGGTATCTAAATCTACTTTAAAATTTCAATTATAAGAAAGTTGAAAAAAGTTCATATTTTCGACCTTGGTTTGACCAACCTTGAATGAGGGCCAAAATAGCTTCAAATCTCATAAAAATAGGTCTCCATGCTTATATCTCAAATGGCTAAATCCACTTGTAAGACTCAATTCCGAGAAAGTTGAAAAAAGCGCATATTTTCAACGTTATTTTGACCAACCTTAAACGAGGGCCAAAATAGCTCCAGATCTCTTAAAAATAGGTTTCCATGCTTATCTGTCAAATGGGTACATATATCCACATTCAAAACTCAATTCTGAGAAAGTCAACAAAAATGCATCTTTTTAACCTTGGTTTGACCAACCTTGAACAAGGGCCAAAATAGCTCCAAATCTCATAAAAATAGGTGACCATGCTTATCTCTCTATTTAAAATAGGTTTCCATCCTTATCTGTCAAATGGGTACATATATCCACTTTCAAAACTCAATTCTGAGAAAGTCGACAAAAGTTCATATTTTCAACCTTGTTTTGACCAACCTTAAACGAGGGCTAAAGCAGCTCCAAATATCATAAAAATAGGTTTCCATACTTATCTCTCAAATGGGTACCTAAATCCACCTTCAAAACACAATTACGAGAAAGTTGACATGTGTGGATATTTTCAGCCTTGGTTTGACCAACCTTGAATGAGGGCCAAAATAGCTCCATATCTTATAAAAATACGTGTCCATGCTTAGCTCTCAAATGGGTACCTAAATCAACTTTAAAAAGTAAATTATGATAATATCAATAAAAGTAAATCTTTTCAACCTTGGTTTGACAAACCTTGAACGAGGGCTAAAATAGCTCAAAATCTCGTAAGAATGGGTTTCCATGCTTATCTCTCAAATCGCTACCTAAATCCACTTTCAAAAATTAAATCTGAGAAAGTCGACAAAAGTGCATATTTTGAACCTTGGTTTGGCCAACCTTGAACGAGGGCCAAAATAGCTCTGAATCTCATAAAAATAGGTGTCAATGCTTATGTCTCAAATGGATACCTAAATCCACTTTCAAAACTCAATTTTGAGAAAGTAAAAAAAGGTGCATATTTTCTTCCTTGGTTTGACTTCTTGAACGATGGCCAAAATAACTCAAAATCTCATAAAAATAGGTGTCCATGCGTATCTCTCAAATCGGTACCTAAATCAACTTTCAAAACTCAATTCCAAGAAAGTCGACAAAAGTGCATATTTTCAACCTTGGTTTGACCAACCTTGAACAAGGGCCAAAATAACGCCAAATCTCATAAAAATAGGTGTCCATACTTCTCTCTCAAATGGGTAGCTAAATCCACTTTCAAAACTCCATTCCGAGAAAGTCAACAAAAGTAAATCTTTTCAACCTTAGATTTACCAAACTAGGACGAGGGGCAAAAGAACTGCAAATCTCATAAAAATAGGTGTCCATGCTTATGTTTCAAATGGGTACCTAAATCCACTTTCAAAATTCAGTTTTGAGAAACTCAACAAAAGTGCATATTTTCAACCTTGGTTTTACAAAACTTGAACGAGGGCCAAAATAGCTCCAAATATTATAAAAATAGTTGTCCATTGTAATTTCTCAAATGAGTACCTAAATCCACTTTCAAAACTCAATTCCGAGAAAGTCAACAAAAGTGCATATTTTCAACCTTTTGTTTGACCAACCTTGAATGAGGACCAAAATAGCTCCAAATCTCATAAAAATATATGTCCATGCTTATCTCTCTAATGGGTACCTAAATCCACTTTCAAAACGCAATTCTGAGAAAGCCGACAAAAGTAAATCTTTTCAACCTTGGTTTGACCAACCTTGAAAAGGGGCCAAAGTAGCTCCAAATCTCATAAAAATAGGTGTCCATGCTTATCTCTCAAATGGGTATCTAAATCTAATTTAAAACTTCAATTCCGAGAAAGTTGACAAAAGTGCATATTTTCAACCATGGTTTGACCAACCTTGAACAAGGGCCAAAATAGTTCCACATCTCATAAAATTAAGTGTGCATTTCTATCTCTAAAATGGGTACCTAAATCTACTTTAAAATTTAAATTTCGAGAAATTCGACAAAAGTGCATCATATTTTCAACCTTGAACGAGGTGCAAAATAGCTCCAAATCTCATAAAAATAGGTGCCCATGCTTAGCTCTCAAATGGGTGTCTAAATCTACGTTAAAATTTCAATTTTGATAAAGTTGACAAAAGTGCATATTTTCAACCTTGGCTTGACCAAGCCTGAACGAGGGCCAAAATAGCTCCAAACCTCATAATAACTTGTGTCCATGCTTATCTCTCAAATGGGTAACTAAATCTACTTTAAAATTTAAATTCTGAGAAATTCAACAAAAGTGCATCATATTTTCAACCTTTATTTGACCAACCCTAAATGAGGACCAAAATAGCTCTAAATCTCATAAAATTAGGCGTTCATGCTTATCTCTCAAATTGATACATAAGACCACTTTGAAATCTAAATTCCGAGAAAGTAAAAAAAAGTGCATATTTTCAACATTAGTTTGACCAACGTTGCTTATCCGTCCAATTTGTATCTAAATAAGCTTTCAAAACTCAATTCCAAGAAATTTGACAGAAGTACATATTTTCAACCTTGGTTTGAACAACCTTCAACCAAATCCTAAATAGCTCCAAATATCATAAAAATAGGTGTCCATGCTTATCTCTCAAATGGGTACAAAAGTCCACTTTCAAAATGCATTTTCCAAAAATTTGACAAAAGCGCATCTTTTTAACCTTGAATGAGGGCCAAAATAGCTCCAAATCCCATAAATATAGGTGTCCATGCTTACATCTCAAATGGGTATTTAAATCTACTTTAAAATTTCAATAACTAGAAAGTTAAAAAAAAGGATATTTTCGACCTTGGTTTGATCAACCTTGAACGAGCGCCAAAATACCTCCAAATCTCATAAAATAGGTGTCCATGCTTATATCTAAAATGGGTACCTAAATCCACTTTCAAATCTCAATTCCAAGAAAGTCGACAAAAGTGCATATTTTCAACCTTGGTTTCACCAACCTTGAATGAGGGCCAAACAGCTCGAAATCTCATAAAAATAGGTGTATGTGCTTATCTCTCAAATGGGTATCTAAATCTACTTTAAAATTTCAATTCTAAGAAAGTCAACAAAAGTTCATATTTTCAACCCTTGTTTGACCAACCTTTAATGCAGGAGAAAATAGCTCCAAATATCTTAAAATAGGTGTTCATGATTATCTCTCAAATGGGTACCTAAATGCACTTTAAAAACTAATTTCCGAGAAAGTATACAAAAGTCCATCTTTTAAACCTTGGTTTTCCCAAACTTGAACGGGGGCCAAAATAGCTCCAAATCTAATAAAATAGTTGTCGATGCTGATCTCTCAAATGGGTACCTAAATCAACTTTTAAAACTCAATTCTGAGAAAGTCAACAAAAGTGCATGTTTTAAACCTTGGTTTGACAAACCTTCAACGAGGGCCAAAAAAGCTCCAAATATCGTAAAAATAGGTGTCCATCCTTATCTCTCACATGGGTACGTAAATCTAATTTAAAATGTCAATTTTGAGAAAGTCGAAGTGCATATTTTCAAAGTTGGTTTCACAAACCTTGAAGGAGGGCCAAAATAGCTCCAAATCTCATAAAAATAGGTGTCGATGCTTATCTCTCACATGGGTATCTAAATCTACTTTCAAATTTCAATTCCGAGAAGGTCAACAAAAGTGCATATTTTCAAATTTGGTTTGACTAACCTTGAATGAGGGCGAAAATAGATCAAAATATCATAAAAATAGGTTTCCATGGTTATCTCTCAAATGGGTTCCTAAATCCACTTTCAAAACTCAATTTTGGGAAAGATGTTAAAAGTGCATATTTTCAACCTTGGTTTAACCAACCTTGAACGAGTGCCAAAATAGCTCCAAATATCATAAAAATATGTGACCTTTCTTATCTATCAAATGGGTACCTAAATAGACTTTTAAAGCTCAATTCTGAGGAAGTCGAAAAAAGTGCATCTTTTCAACCTTGGTTTGACCAACCTTGAATTAGGGCCAACATAGCTCCAAATCTCATAAAAATTAGTGTCCATTTTTATCTCTCATGTGGGTACCTAAATCCACTTTCAAAACTCAATTTCAAGAAAGTTGACAAACGTGCATCTTTTCAACATTGGTTTGAAAAATGTTGAACGAGGGCCAAAATAGCTCAAAATCTCATAAAAATAGGTTCCCATGCTTATCTCTCAAATGGGCATCTAAATCTACTTTAAAATTTCAATTCCGAGAAAGACGACAATAGTGCATATTTTGAACCTTGGTTTGACAACCGTTGAAAGAGGGAAAAAATAGATCTAAACCTCATAAAAATAGGTGTCCATGCTTAACTCTCAAATGGGTACCTTAAATTAACTTTCAAAACTCAATTACGAGAAACTCGACAAAAGTGCATACTTTCAACCTTGGTTTGACCAACCTTGAACGAGGGCCAAAATAGATCCAAGTCTCATAAAAATAGGTGTCCATGCCTATCTCTCAAATGGGTACCTATATCCACTTTCAAAACTCAATTACCAAAAAGCTGACAAATGTGCATATTTTCAATATTGGTTTGACCAATCTACAACGAGGGGCGAAATAGCTCCAAATCTCATAAAAATAAGTGTCCATGCGTAATTCCACTTTCATAACTCAATTCTGAGGATGTCGACAAAATAAAATCTTTTCAACCTTGGTTTGACCAACCTTGAACAAGGGAAAACTAGCTCCAAATCTATTAAAAGTAGGTGTACATGCTTATATCTCAAATGGTTATCTAAATCTACTTTAAAATTTCAATTCCGAGAAAGTCGACAAAAGTACATATTTTCAACCTTGTTTTGACCAACCTTGAACGAGGGGTAAAATAGCTCAAAATCCCATAAAAATAGGTGTCCATGGTTATCTCTCAAATGGTTACCCAAATCCAGTTTCAAAACTCAATTCCTAGAAGGTCGACAAAAGTGCATATTTTCAACCTTGTTTTGACCACCCTTGAACGTGGGCCAAAATAGCTCAAAATCTCATAAAAATAGGTGTGTATGCTTAACTATCAAATGGGTACCTAAGTCCACTTTGAAAACTAAATTCCAAGAAAGTCGACAAAAGTGCATCTTTTAAACCTTAGTTTTACCAACCTTAAATGAGTGCTAAAATAGCTCCAAATCTCATAAAAATAGGTGTCGATTCTTATCTCTTAAATGGGTACCTAATTACAATTTTGAAACTCAATTGTGACAAATTTGACAAAAGTGCATATCTTCAACATTGGTTTGAAACACCTTGAATGAGATCCAAAATATCTCAAAATCTCATAAAAGTAGGTGTCCATGATTATCTCTCAAAAGGGTACCTTGGTTTGATGAACCTGGAAAGTGTCCATAAAAATACGTGTGCATGCTTATCTCTCAAATGGTTACCTAAATCAACTTTCAAAACTCAATCCGATAAAATCAACAAAAGTGCAGCTTTTCAACCTTGGTTTCACCAACCTGGAACGAGGGCCAAAACAACTCCAAATATCATAAATATAGAAGTCGATGCTTATCTCTCAAATGGGTACCTAGATCCACCTTCAAAACAGAATTATGAGAAAGACGACAAAAGTGCATATTTTCAACCTTGGTTTGAAAAACCTTGAACGAGGGCCAAAATAACTCCAAAACTCATAAAAATAATTGTCCATGCTTATCTCTCACATGGGTATGTAAATCTACTTTAAAATTTCAATTCCGAGAAAGTTGACAAAAGTGCATATTTTCAACCTTGGACGACGGTGAAAATAGCTCTGAATCTTATAAAAATAGGTGTCCATTCTTATCTCTAAAATGGGTACCTAAATCCACTTTCAATACTCAATTCCAAGAAATTTGACAAAAAAGCATATTTTCAACCTTGGTTTGACCAACCTTGTACAAGGGCCAAAAATAGTCCCAAATATTATAAAAAATGGTGTCCATACTTATCTCTCTAATGGGTACCTAAATCCACTTTCAAAACTAAATTCCTAGAAAGTCGAAAAAAGGGCATCTTTTCAACTTTGGTTTGACCAACCTTGAATGAGGGCCAAAAAAACTTCAAATATCATAAACATATGTGTCCATGCTTATCTCTCAAATGGGTATCTAAATCTAGAAAAACTAAATTATGAGAAAGTCAACAAAAGTGCATATTTTCATCCTTGGTTTGACCAAAATTGAACGAGGGTCAAAATAGCTTTGAATCTCATAAAAATAGGTGTCCATGCTTATCTCTCAAATGGGTACCTAAATCCACTTTCAAAACTCAATTCGTAGAAAGTCGATAAAAATAAATCTTTTCAACCTTAGTGTGATCAACCTTGAATGAGGGACAAAATAGCTCAGAATATGATAAAAATAGGTTTCCATGCTTATCTCTCGAATGGGTACCAAAATCCAACTTCCAAACCAAATTCAGAAAAAGTCAACAAAAGTGCATCTTTTCAACCTTGGTTTGACCATCCTTGAACGAGGACCAAAACAACTCCAAATTTCATAAAAATAGGTGTCAATGCTTATCTCTCAAATGGTTATCTAAATCTACAATTAAATTTCAATTTCGAGAAAGAAAAAAAAGTGCATATTTTCAACCTTGGCTTACCCAACCTTGAACAAAGAGAAAAATAACTCCAAATCTCATAAAAATAGGTCTCCATCTTTATCTCTCAATTGGGTAGCTAAATCCACTTTCAACACTTAATTCTGAGAAAGTCGACAAAAACCCATATTTTCAACCTTGGTTTGATCAACCTTGAACGAGGTCCAAAATAGCTCCAAATCTTATAAAAATAGGTGTCCATGCTCATCTCTCAAATGGGTACCTAAATCCACTTTCAAAACTCAATTCCCCAAAAGTCGACAAAAGTGCATCTTTTCAACCTTGGTTTGACCAACCTTGTACGAGTGCCAAAATAGCTCCACATCTCATAAAAACAGGTGTCCATGCATATCTCTCAAATGGGTATCTAAATATTCTTTAAAAAATTAATTCCGAAAAAGTCAACAAAAGTGCATATTTTCAACCTTGGATTAACCAACCTTGAATGAGGGGAAAAATAGCTTCAAATCTCATAAAAATAGGTGTCTGTGCTTATCTATCAAATGAGTATTGAAATCCACTTTCAAAACTCAATTCCAAGAAACTCGAGAAAACTAAATATTTTCAACCTTGGTTTGACCAATCTTGAATGAGGGCCAAAATAGCTCCAAATCACATAAAAATAGGTGTCTATGCTTATTTGTCAAATGGGTATGTAAACCTACATTTAAACTTCAATTCTGAGAAAGTAGAAAAAAGTGCATATTTTCAACCTTGGATTGACCAACCTTGAAGGAGCGCCAAAATAGGTCCAAATATCATAAAAATAGTGTCCATGTTTATCTCTCAAAGGGGTACCTAAATCTACTTTCAAAATTCAATTCCGAGAAAGTTGACAAAATTCCATATTTTCAACCTTGGTTTGACCAACCTTGAACGAGGTCCATAATAGCTCCAAATCTTATAAAAATAGGTGTCCATGCTTATCTCTTAAATGGATACCTAAATCCACTTTCAAAACTCAATTCGGAGAAAGTTGACAAAGGCGCATATTTTAAACCTTGGTTCGACCAACCTTAAACAAGGGCGAAAATAACTCCATATCTCATAAAAATAGGTGTCCATGCTTATCTCTCAAATGGGTACCTAAATCCACTTTCAAAACTCCATTTCGAGAAACTTGAAAAAAGTAAATATTTTCATCCTTGGTTTGACCAAAATTGAATGCGAGCGAAAATAGCTCCAAATCACATCAAAATACGTGTCCATGCTTATCTCTCAAATGGGTATCTAAATCTACTTTAAATTTTCAATTCTTAGAAAGTGCATATATTAAACCTTGGTTGGACCAACCTCGAACGAGGGCCAAAATAGCTCCAAATATCATAAAAATAGGTGTCAATTTTTATTTTTATCGACTTTAAAAACTAAATTCCAAGAAAGTTGACAATAGTGCATATTTTTATAGCTCCAAATCTCATAAAATAGGTGTACATGCTTCTCTCTCAAATGGGTAGCTAAATCCAGTTTCAAAACTCCATTCCGAGAAATTCGACAAAATTAAATCTTTTCAACCTTGGTTTGACCAAACCTAAATAAGGGCCAAAATAAATAAAAGTATCATAAAAATAGTTGTCCACGCTTATCTCTTAAATGGTACCAGAATCCACTTTCAAAACTCAATTTCGAGAAAGTCGACAAAAGTGCATATTTTCGACATTTTGTTTGACCAACCTTGAACGAGGGACAAAATAGAACCAAATCTCATAAAAATAGGTGTCCATGCTTATATCTCAAAGGGGTGCTTAAATTCACGTTCAAAGCTCAATTCTGAGAAAGTCGACAAAAGTGCATATTTTCAAGCTTGCTGTGACCAACCTTGAACGTGGCCAATATAACTCCAAATGTCATAAAAATAGGTGTTTATGCTTATCTCTCAAATGGGTACCTAATTCCACTTTCAAAACTCAATTCCGAGAAAGTCATGAAAAGTCCATATTTTCAACCTTGATTTGACCAACCTCGAACGAGTTCCAAAATAGCTCCAAATCTTATAAAAATAGGTTTCCATGCTTATCTCTCAAACAAGTATCTAAATCTACTTTAAAATTTCAGTTCCGAGAATGTCAACAAAACTGCATATTTTCAACCTTGGTTTTGTAACCCTTGAACGACGGACAAAATAGCTCCAAATCTTAGAAAAATAGGTGTTCTTTCTTATTTATCAAATGGGTACCTAAATCCACTTTCAAAAATCAATTATGAGGAAGTCGACAAAAGTGCATCTTTTCAACCTTGCTTTAACCAACCTTCAACGAGGGCCAACATAGCTCCAAATCTCATAAAAATTGGTGTCCATGCTTATCTCTCAAATGGGTACCTAAATCCACTTTCAAAACTCAATTCCGACAAAGTCAACAAAATTCCATATTTTCAAACTTAGTTCAACCATCCTTGTCCTTGCTTATCTCTCAAATGGGTACCTAAATGAACTTTCAAAACTCAATTCCAAGAAATTTAACAAAAATGCATATTTTCAAATTTGTTTTGACCAACCTTGAACAAGGACCAAAATAGTTCCAAGTGTTATAAAAATAGGTGTCCATGCTTATCTTGCAAATGGGTATCTAATTCTACTTTAAAAACTGAATTCCCACAATGTTGAAAAAGTGCATATTGTCAATGTTGGTTTGACCAATCTTGAACGAGGGCCAACATAGCTCCAAATCTCAAAAAAGTAGGTATCCATGCTTATCTCTCAAATAGGCACCTGAATCTACTTTCAGAGCTCAATTCTGAGAAAGTCGACAAAAGTTCATATTTTCAACCTTGGTTTGACCAATGTTGAATGAGGGCCAAAATATTTCCAAATCTCATAAAAATAGTTGTCCATGCTTATCCCTCAAATAGGTACCTAAATCCACTTTCAAAACTCAATTCCAAGAAAGTTAGAAAAATAAATATTTTCAACCTTGGTTTGACCAACCTTGAATGAGGGCCAAAATAGCTCCAAATCTCATAAAAATAGTTGTCCATGCTTATCTCTCAAATGGGTATCTAAATCTACTTAAAAAACTTAGTTTCAAGAAAGTCGACAAAAGTGCATATTTTCAACCTTTGTTTAACCAACCTTGAATGATGAGGAAAATGACTCAAAATCCCATTAAATAGTTTTTCGTGCTCATCTCTCAAATGGGTACCTAAATCCACTTCCAAAACTTAATTCCAAGAAATTCGTCAAAAGTGCATATTTTCAACCTTCATTTGACCAACCTTAAACAAGGGCTAAAATAACTCCAAATCTGATAAAAATAGGTGTCCAGGCTTATATCTCAAATCAGTACCTAAATCCAATTTCATAACTAAATTCCAAGAAACTCGACAAAAGTAAATATTTTCAACCTTGGTTTGACCAATTGAACGAGGGCCAAAATAACTCCAAATATGATAAAAATTGGTGTCGATGCTTACCTCTCAAATGAGTATCTAAATCTACTTTAAAATTTCAATTCCAAGAAACTCGACAAAAGTGCATATTTTCAACCTTGGTTTGACTAACCTTGAACAAGGGCCAAAATAGCTCCAAATCTCACAAAAATAGGTGTCCATGTGTTGGCTTGACTGGGGCAGACCCGGGTTTACTTTAATCTACCAACAATACCCCTAGCTCACTGGCCCTTTCGACGACGGACCATAGAATGGCCTGAAGTCTCACCCGAAGTGATCTTAGATGGGGTGGTTGAAGACTCAGGTGTATTCAACCGTGTTCTGTCGCATCCTAGGGTCATGACTCTTCTTAGCCAGTGGGATCTCTCTTCGAGGGCAATCTCTCCTTCTAGCTGGCACTGGTAGGGAGCGGACTCTTATCGCATCGCAGCCTCTAAAACGATGCGCAAACTTACTCTTCTACTCAATCCTTCACCTGAAATAACCCACATCGCAGCTCCTCAGACGATGCGATATCGCCTTTCTATGTTGTAATATGTCCTATAATGAGGCTCAATATGCGTATCAACTTTCAAGGTTCTACAAACTCCTTCCTGGGTCTAATAACGCTATTAGTCTTTACAAGGGTGTTAACCCACCTCACTTAAACTTCTAGAGTTTAAGACGCTAACATCAACTACTCTCAACTCGTGGAACTCATATACCGAAGTCGCTTAATGCTGTAACTATCAACTATCATGAATCAAGCACTGCTAAACTCATATACAGGCTACTTGATACATTCAACTTGTGTTTAACCTTTTATGTGTTATAAACTGAAGCACAACATACATACAATCATCAAATGATAAGCAACATTCATGTAATAGATGAAAGATAGCAAACAGGTAAAACACAATCACATGAACAGTCGCACAACACACGGGTTTTACATGGTTCACTTCCAGGGGGGAAGCTACGTCCACGAGAACTGGTTTTTATATTTATATCTTGAGAGAGTAAACACAGTTCCACTGCAACCTATTATGCAGCTTGAGATCTTCTGGGAAACTCCACACACACAACCGGGATCCCTTCTCTCTTAGATCTCTTCTCTTTCTATATTGATTCCTTCTTACAATATACTCTTCCTCTCTCTCTCTCTCAATCCCTGCACATTGTTACATTCATGCTCAAGGAGCCAACTACTGGTTGAAGTAAGATAATACAGACTTTAACAATAGAACCAGAGCTCGACTCGAAGAACAACTAACTGACCAACTAGCTAATTGTCTATCTGAATGTTTGTCTAGCTCTCTTTCTCTCTACTGTCTAACCTTTTACAATAAAAAATACATGCTTATATAGGTGGCCCGAAGGTCTCGCCCTGTTACAACATTGTGGGCCTTTCCCAATAGTAACCCAAAAACCGTAAGTGTGATAGTTGACGTATCTGTACTGTGGACTGTCACTTACTGGTCACACTATAGCTCTCTGCAGTATTCCACGCTGATCGTGGGTATGGGTGCCACTTCCTCGGTCGCTCTCCTTTTGTCCTTTGTCTTCAATACCTTGGCCTGTTGCTCCTTTTCTATTTATGAGGGTAGCTGAGCCTTCCTGTCTTCACTGCTGCCTTAAGTGCAGTGGTTGAGCTCTCTCTTCTCGACCGCTCAGGTACTATTTCCTTTGACTTTATTCTTTTGATATAGCAGCTTTTCCTGTAGCTGTGGGGCCCTGCTCCAACAATCCCCTAAAACTTACTTGTGGCTCATCCTCGAGTCACTAACAGCTGGTTTCTAATGTTGTAGCTTCTCCTTGGCTTCTTGCGAAGTCCTTGTAAGTCTCTACCGAAGTCCTATGACTTCTTTATCCATAGCTTTGACACACTCTTGTGCCATTTCAAGCATAGCTTGACTAATGATGGAGTCTTCTGTATCATCAATATCACTTTTGCTTGTAGTGAACTCCTTAACCTTCTGCTCAACCGCATCGACCAGCTCTGCGATTTGTTCCTGATATGGTTGAAGCAGGTTATTGAATTGTATCTCTTTTTCTCTCAACTGCTGCGCTTCCTGTTGCAAACGGTTCATCTCTGTCATCTTCTTCATCTTTGCAAGAGCTCCTAAGCTCTTGAGTTCTTCCTTCATTTTTGTTGTGGCCTTCTCTATGTTCTAGATTCTCTGCTATAATTCCAGTCTATCTGGGAGCTCGTCTAGCTCCGACCATGTCTTCGTCGCATCAGCTAGTAATGAATTTGCGTCATCTATATGACTCTTCATCTGTGTTGAAGTGAGTCTAAAGGCCTCTTCCCTTGCTTCCTTATCGGCCTGAGGTGTGCCTGGTGGTCGAGCCTCAAGCTCGACAATCTGTGCTTTGTGGTCTTCCTCCATCTTGGTCACTATTTCTTCCAGAGCCTTTGCTCTGTCTGCAATTCTTCTTACCTTCTGCGTTATATGTAAGGAAAACTCTATGTTACACTGGGGTAAATCTAATGCGATGTTCTGCAGTACATGACTTAGATCCTATTCTATTTCTTCATGTACTCTTAACTCTTCCACCTTTTTGTGAAATCCTACGATGAGCTCTGCATTCTGTTTCCTCAACTGAGTGTTCTATTTATAAGTCGCAAGCTCTCTATCCCTGAGCTCTACGGCTAACTGCTGCTGGATCATCTGTAATTGATCAACAGGGAACTGGGTCAGATTAACCTCAACAGGTTGTCTAACCTGTATCTGTACATAGATCATCGAAGTAGGAAGCCGGATGCTCCCTGATGGTATCAGCACTGTATTGATGCGATGCTTTGCCAAGACTTCCTCGCAGGAAGTCGATGGTGTTGAAATTTCTCTTGCCATCGCCTTGACTAGCGAAATCTACATTATGGTAGCCTTCTCAGTTAGTGCTTTCAACTCCAAAAGCTGCTTATCAATCGTGCTCTGCAGCTTGTCCTGCGATGTCTGCATCACTTGAAATGAGTCCTGCATCGCGTCCTGTAATCTCGTTGCAATGAGTTCATAGTCATCCTCCTTTAATGGAATCTCTGTAGTTGGATTTGAGGATTTTGATTTTTTCTTCTTTGGTGCCCTTGGTGGCACCTCTTTTGCATCTTTCCTCTTTTGTGCCGGTGGTGGCACTTCTGCTGTATCTTTTGTCTTGGATGCCACTTTGTCTTTCCCTTTGTCCGGTGGGTCTGTCTGTGCAGTACCTGGTGGTAGTGTTGTGGCATCTTATAATTCCTTTTGCCACTCTTCATCAAAGTCTTTGATGACATATTCTATATCCTGCGCTGTCATCCTGAAGGAACCATTTGCCCAGTTATCCGTTCTAGACCCTTTTGGCCTTAGGTAGATTGTATGGCTGTCCGCCATGAAATCAAGCCAATTATCATACATGTCCACAATCTCCGTGTTGATCTGTGGTGTATCCTGGATGACTCTCTTCAACAGTTTATAGTATTCATAGAATACTATCATATTGATCTTTTTCTTGGCTAGGCTATTGCTCTCCCATAAGTTTGCATAGTGCATGCCTCTGGGCTCGTCGCTTCCTAGCTGTAGAAACTGGGTGTGGGGCGGCTCTTTCCACCCGATGACTGCACGTAATACAAACAGCCACGAGAAATGGAAGGGGTGGTTCGGCTCGTCCTGTGCTCTCAAACAATATTGAAGAAAAATATTTAATAAAAATAAACACCAATTAAATTGTTCACCTTCCGCGACTTGTATGGCAAGGTGAATTACTGATCCTGTAAATTATTTTGGCTGAACCTTGGTTAAAAGTATGCCTGCAAGCATAATGGCTATAAATGTGAGTGTATCATCTGCTAGTGCTGTGAGTTCATAAGCCCGACCTCCTCTCTGTAGCTTATACTTGTTAACTAGGGTTGCTGGTAGCTTGGAATCCTTGCTCTTACTTGATATATGTGTCTGAGGGTCCTTAATAGTCTTGGACACCCCGGTGATACTGTGTATCAGATCGACATTCAGATCGACCCTGTTACCTAGCCAGAGGTAACCTCCATGTACACAAGAAAGTAGCATGCGCACCATGACATTAACCTTTGCACCTCGTCCAAAATGTGGTATTCTCAACAAATTGAGCAAGCCTGACTGCTCAAGAATTTGGACATGTTCCATAGGAACAAACTCATCTGCATCGATCCTCAGGTTCCTCTGAACCATGAGATACCGATCCGGTCGAAACTGAGGATATGTCTTACTGTCTCCAAGGTTATAGTCTATAAATTTGAGAACAGGGGCATATCCTAATAGATATCCATATTCCTTGACACGAGAATCAATTGGTGATAGTGGAACAGGAAACTTAGCACCCTTGGGAATGGTTACCTCTAGTGCATCCTTGACTCATGGCACGATGTATTCTGTTGCCATATGAAATTCCTCTTCCTGTTCTGGGCTGGATTCTTCTACTATCTGATCTTGACTCCTCATCTTTGGTGTCTGACTTGTGGTGTGCCTAATTTCACAACCCTAGGCGGCGTCGTCATAGCGGACTCGAGGCCACCACATTGGAATCGTCGCACAACATATTCTAAAGGTTCCTCCTCGGACGTAAACCGTCTGGTGCAATAATCTGAACTAGAAATGGCTGCAAAATTGGGGAAAGCCAGCACTCTGTAGCTGGAGTATCTCTTCACAGGGAAAACTCTTCAAATTGCTCTATAAATCTCAGAAATCGTAAAAGTAACCCTTCTGTATGAATGATCTCTGTAATTATAACAAAGATGATAATCTTTGAGCAATGGCCATTTGACTAGACCCATCGGTGGTATTAATTGCATGGACAAGACAACACCCGTCGTTTCGATCCTCATTATTTGCTGAAAATCCAATCAAATTTCCCTCGAAACTTGCATGCAGGCGCCGGTCTCGTCGAAGATTTATCAAATATGGACAAATAATTATACTGTTTCCAAATCCAGGGCAACGTATAGCTATCATATCTGGATTAACTGCTTGTCAGAAGGTGAAGTGACTAGCCCTTTGTCTCTTTTCAAAATCATCTACGTGGCATGGGGAACATTGCATCGCTATGATTCCACACCGCATCGTCTCGACCCAAAGTGTCGGCATGAACGCCGCAACGTTCAAAAATAAATAAATCCGTAAGCATCCTATGACTTGCGCAACATACTCTTTTATGATGTGATTCCTCATACTTAGAACTCTTTTTTTTCTTTTTGGGGTGTAGACTAATTACCGGTGCGATGCCTCCTTTCAACTACACTAGACATCTGCACTTCATAAACTGTCTGAGTTAGGGATGGGAGGTGGAGTGGCTATCACTATAAAGCTTAATCCTACTGCCATTAATGAAAGTAGGAACAAGCTCCCCATTCAGTTTACTGAGCTGAACGGCACCTCCTTCTGTAACTTGCTGAATCTGATATGGTTCCAACCAATGTGTCTTGAACTTCCCTTAAAACTTAACAAACTTACTGTCATAGAGGAGCACTAAGTCTTCTGTCTATAAAATATTGCTTTTTATGTGCCTCTCATGCCAAGCTTTCTCTCGTGCCTTCTGCACTTTCTAATGAAATCCTGCGATGAATCCGTCTTCTTCTAAGGCAAGCAGCTACGCTAGTCTTTCATTCATCGTATTTGTATCAGCCATCCTGGTAATTTGAGCAACTCTTAAACTGGGAATAATATATTCCATAGGCATAACAACCTCTTGTCCATACACCAAGCTGAAAGGTGTGTGTCCTGTAAGTTTCTTGCATGTAGTCCTATAAGCCCATAATACAACATTAACCCTGATGTTCCAATCATTTCTTTGGCTATTACAGATCTTAATAAGAGCGTTTTCTAGAATCTTGTTAAAGGCCTCCACTGTACCATTATCTTGTGGGTGGTAGGGAGTTCTCTTATGGTGTTGTATCTGCAATTCCTCCGTCAAGGCCTCAATAGTGCGGAGTAGAAAATGTGTGCCTTGATCACTCATCAAGATTACTGGACATCCAAATCTACTTATTATGTTTTCAAAAATGAACTATGCAGCTGTAGAAGCATCACAATTTCTTACTAATTTTTCCTTTTCCCACCTGGTGAGGTATTCTATTCCTGTGATGATGTATCTCGCACCAGTTCGTTTTCCGGGTGGGTTGATAGGACCCACGAAATCTATAGCCCACTTGTCAAATGCCCGTAATGTAATCTATGGTCACAGCGGCATTTCATCTCTCCGCGAAGGTTTTCCTACCCTTTGGCAGATATCGTAACATCTGCAAAACTCCTTAGTGTCTTTATACAAAGTAGTCCACCATAATCCTACAGCTAGGATTTTCTGAGCAGTCGGATTTCCTACGAAATGACCTCCTACGACACCTGAATGTGCTTCGCTAATAATGGCCTCTTTCTCACGCGGCATAATGCATCTGCACAAGACTTCATCTGGTCCTAACTTATATAAATTTCCCGCGATCAAAGTGAAGTTTGCTTCTTTAACAACTAAGTATTTCTTTTGCTGCTTAGTAAACTCAACAGGTGCCCACCCTGTAGTGAGAAAGTGGATAATATTTTCGTAATACTCATCTGCGATCTGGATAGAAAACAATTGCACATCTGGAAAAATTTCCTCTAAATTACTTGGTTCTTCGCCTGAATCTATCCGTGACAGGTGATCAGGTCTGACATTTATTTTTCCTAGTTTTACCATGATTTCAAAATCATACTCCTGAAATAAGAGTAACCATCTACATATCCTTCCTCCTAATACTAGTTTATTAACCAAATACTTTAAAGTGGAATGGTCAGTGAACATCTTTAATGGGGCACCCAAACTTATGTAGAGCATACACCATAGCTAATCCTTCTCTTTCTGTGGTGGTGTAGTTCTTTTTTGGGGTAGATAGCTTTCTGCTTGAGTATGCAATAGGGTGATCGATACCCCCTTCTCTTGGCTGGGTTAAGGAAATCCCTAGTAAGATTCCAGATGCATCCACATGTACATGAAATGGCTTATTCCAATCTGGGAATACTAAGATGGGTGTTGTAACCATCTTCTCTTTAAGAGTGTCTAAACTTTGCTGGAATTCCTCATTCCATAGGAATTTCACTTCTTTCTTTAACAGCTTTTCCATAGGTGCTGTGATCTTTGCATATCCTTTAATGAATTTTCTATAGTACCCTATATGACTGAGCACTGTCCTCAATTGCTTGACTGAGTTGGGTGCTGGAAGATTAACAATGATGGCAATATTTGCAGGATCTACCATCAAGCCTTGTCTGCAAACAATATGACCCAACAAAATACCAAATGGCGCACAAAATATACATTTCTTCAAGTTAAGATAAATCTGATATTGCCTACATTTCTCTAACATGAGCCTTAAATATCCTATATGGTCTTTAGTTAACCCAAATACAGTCCAATCATCAAAATAGACTTCTAAGAATTTATGGATGTATTCCTTAAATACAACAACTACTACTCCAGAAAAGATAGCTGGTGCATTTTGTAAGACCAAATGGCATTACCGTGTACTGGAATGAGCCCCATTCTGTCACAAAGGTGGTCTTGTATCGATCCTCGGGATGGATTCTGATCCGGTGATAGCCTGAAAAGCCATCAGTAAAGGAGTAGACCTCCTATCCTCCCACATTGTCTAAAACTTCATCAGTAAAAGGTGTCAGAAATGGGTCATGAAGCTATGCGTCGTTGAGTTTGCGCAAATCGACACAAATCCTGATTTATCCTTTGGTTTTATTTTCTTGCACAACCATGGGACTAACCCATTCGCTCTCTTCTACTGGCTCGATGATGCCTACTGCTATCATCTTATCAATTTCATCCTTAACTTTTTCTTTATAGCGATGATTCAATCTGTATGGATGTCACTTAACTGGCCTATAATCCTCTTTCAATGGTATCTGCATTACTCCCAAATCTCCTACTATTCCCTTCATCTCTGTGAACTTAGTGGGAAATAGGTCCTGATAGTCATGTAAGAGATCTGTGATGTGTCCTACTGTTTCATCATCCCAATAGTCTCCAATAGAGGAAAACTTTGGTTCTGTTTCTGTGCCAATATTGATCCTTTTAATCTTGATAGGTTCTGTGATAGCGAGAATTTCTAGTCTCGGTCCATCAACATCGCGAGTCCCTTCTAACTCTGGAATGTTGACACTGCAAGGATTCTCATCCTCATCATCTGGCTCTGCTGCAAAGTTGTAACATTCTAGCACATGTTCCAACTGTATGGCCCAATCAGGTTGAGCGAGCACTGATAGGGTATAGTCGTCAAATATCTTAGTCTTTATAACATTTAGAGCCTGATCAATGCTTGGATACTCAGATTCAAAAGTGAAAGTGAGTAGAAAGTTGTCTATCATAAGTGGCCATGAAATAGTTCCTCTGTCCAACTCTGTCTCCGTGTACCAATTCCTTGGGATTTGGTCTAAAGTGTGAATGAATAGGTGAACCCATTCATCCTCTGGAATGTCCAACCAACTTTGTTCACAAATCTCAATATGTGACCTGGGGTCACTTTCTCCTGTATACTTCTACTGTAAAGGCTCCTTGTCAGTAGAGAATTTGATTGCCATCAGTCTCTTAAGATCATCCCATGATGCAATATGTTCCTTATGTGCATGCCACCATCTTGCAGGTGTGGCTTTGACTGCAAGGTCAACAGCTGTCATCCTCTACTCTTGAGGAATTTCCTACTCGAACTGCTGTAAAAATTCATTGACATCCGCTAAGCCATGAAACGATGAAATATCAATAATCTCTGCACCAATCCATCGCAGTGACTTAGTCTTAAACACACATCGGCGAGTTGAGACTTTGTAAAGTCTATTCTACCAATTTTCTAAACCAACCTCTGAATCTGATGCGCATGAGCTGTCACATCACCAACTGATATTTCCTTCTATGGTGGGGTTGATGTAATCACTCTAATTAGCAGTCATATGATAAAGGCTTTCCATGTTGCGCACCTCCTCCTCTGCTCTGATAGGTTCAATGTAGCAAGGACCCTGGAAAGGATCCAATGGTGCGATGACTCGGATCTGATTATCCTCAAAGGTCATTTATATTTTATTTAAATCAATAACAACCAT
This sequence comes from Pseudotsuga menziesii, assembly GCA_001517045.1. Lineage (NCBI taxonomy): Eukaryota > Viridiplantae > Streptophyta > Pinopsida > Pinales > Pinaceae > Pseudotsuga > Pseudotsuga menziesii. The sequence continues at coordinate 876,388 of LPNX010232919.1, forward strand.
GTTATCGATTTCCCAATCAATACCTAGTAAATTTGGATACGGTCTGCTATCGCCAATGATTTCTATGACTTCAAAGTCTGCAAAGCTTTGAACTCCATCAATATTAAGTGGTACTTGCATTAATCGACCCAGTGGTGATACCCTCTGTTGATTGGATAAATGTAGATGGATAGGTGATCTGGCTAACTTAGGGCTACCCATCTGTTCCCATGTCTGCTTAGTCAAAACATTTACCTCTGATCCTAAATCTAGGATTACCTCATCCATTTCAAATTCTCCAATTTGCACTGTGAGTCTCATCTCTCTTCATGTTCTTGTATGGCCCATAATATTATGAACAGCCTGCTGCGCACTGTTCACGGAAGAAGACGGCTGACACTGATCTATGATGCGCTGAAGCTCTCTGATAGCTTTCTCATTTCGTATGAGTTTCAAGTAGCTCTGTATGAAGGATTGGACACTTCCTGTTGACTCATCCTCTTCGCACCTTCCAGATGTGGTAGCCTGCGATATCTGCACTGGAATAACACCACAATGTTGCTGTTGCGGTATGCCCCTACAAGGCAATACCTGTGATCCTGTTGGTGTAGGTTCAGCAAAGAATGTTTTTGCTTGCTAAAATGTTTCTTTGTTCTTTTGTAGGTCAAGTGGTCTTGATTTATTAGTGGCTTTGCGCACCCACTCCAAACCTGTATTCTTTTCAGTATCCTGCGATATCCTACTAGTAGAAGCACCGCTACGAGTCACAATATTGACTCTTGGTTCTCGTTCTTTCTGCTCAGCAGCAATAAGCTGAATGTTCTAGTTTACTGCTGGTTTAGGATCCCTAATTTGGGGTATCAAGATCAAACAATCTTCTATAGTGTGATCATAGGACTTGCAATAGTTACATGTTGTAGTAGGGTTCTGACAATCCCTAGCATAATGTCCTACAACTCCACAATTGTAACAAGTAATCGGTCCACAGCCGCGGTCGAAGCCTTGACCACGGCAAAAGCCTCCTCCACGGCCTTGTCCTCTAAATCCTCCACCACAGCCAACATGAGCAGGACCTAATGTCTTTGACTAGACTCTATACAAGTCATGCTTTCTCTCTATCATGAGATCATAAGCTCGACAGTTATGTTCATCGTGACCTACTGACTTATAGAAGTTACAATATAAGTTCTTAGGGGTTTGTACATACTTCTGAAGTAAAGGGCATTCCTGTGGTCTATGCCCTCTTGTTCTGTAGAGTTCACACCATGGACCTTGGTTCTGTATTAAGGGGTTCAGAGCCCCACTTGATAAATATTCAACAAATACTGGACAATTATCTTTAGTATGGCCCTATCTTTTACACTTTGTACACCATAGTTCTTTTGCAACCTATTTCCCTTTCTTAATCTCATGTAGCTGTAACATGAGATTGGCTAACTGATTCTGTAGGTTTGTCATACCGGTACTAGTCTCAGCTAGAGGTGAAGCCTCTAGTTTCATTGCCATCTCCAACGCTTCATCCTGCGTACGGAGTCTCTGTTGCATAAGGGGAAGTTTGATATGTGGGAGCAGTGCTGCGATGAACCATTTCTTATGTTGCTCCGGTGCAAACTCAAAGCTAACCTGGTCTATAAGAGCTTTGAATTTCTGATCAAAGTCCCATACTGACTTTGTAGGTAACTGTTTAATGTCTTTAAGCTTTGTGATACACTATGACTCAGAATTATGTTTCTTAAATTCTTTGATCATGGCAGTCCTGACTTGTATGAGAGTTCTGGGTTGTGCTGATGTATACTTCATATACCATGTTAAGGCTCTTTCTATAAGTGTAGTGGCCAACTGGACAAGTTTAGTATTATCATCCTAGATCTATTTAATAGTCCATACAACTTCACATAGGAACCAATGCCGTTCTGGGTCTTCTGCCCCTGTACCCTTAAAGGTAGGTAACTTCATTTCATCCCCCATTTTGTTTCTACGTGGTGGATTCTGAGTTGATGGATTACCACCACTCAGCGGTGTAGATGTAGGTGGTTTAAAGGTAGTATGTATTGTATGTGAACTACTAGATGGAGTTCCTACGGGATTGTTCTGAGTCCCGGTCATTTTCTGTGGGGTATAAGGGTGGTAAGGGATACCCCCTGCTGGTCTTTCTGTATTGCTTTGGCTCTGTTCTCTAGTATGGTATGAACTGTCTTCCTTGAAGGAATATCTGAAATCTACTTTATATTTCTTACCACTACGTGTACATCCAATTTCATCAAAATCACTCTCAAACTCTTGTGACATTACACTTACTGAACTTATTCATCTGATAATATATCCATTACTCCTTTTTCATGTAATAACATCTTAATAGATGAATTTAAAGAGTTCAAGTACTTACCATGATATCCTTTGAAGAAGTACCTCTCGGCTTCGCTGAAACTTTTTCTTTGATCAATTGAAAACTCGGTAATGAAGCCTTCCAGCAAAGTTGCAAGCCAGAAGTCTACTGCCCATGAAATGGGATTGTCTATGCTCCTCAAGATCTGAATTAGCTCTGGTGTCCAGAAAATGTTTCTTTTTTTCTTGAATATATTCTTATCAGTAAAATTTGACAACCAGTCATACATCTCGTTTGCATAGGTCGCAAAAAATATCTCATGCAGATCTGTGAAGATATGTTTTGTAATTAGTCCTCTGTACTGAGCCTAGGACTCTTGTTTTCTGTCGCAGCAAATTCTCTTTCCTTAGACCCAAACCACTGGTTGAGTTGTTCTTTAGTAGGATGCCAACAGAAAATTAGCATTTCAAGTTGTTCAAAGCAGGCAACAGAACCATTTGTTGGCTTGACTGGGGCAGACCCGGGTTTACTTTAATGTACAAACAATACCCCTAGCTCACTGGCCCTTTCGGCGACAGACCGTAGAACGGCCTGAAGTCTCACTCAACTACTCTCAACTCACAGAACTCATATACTGGAGTAACTTAATGCTGTAACTATCAACTATCATGAATCAAGCACTGATAAACTCATATACAGGCTACTTGATACATTCAACTTGCGTTTAACCTTTTATGTGTTATAAAATGAAGCATAACATACATACAATCATCAACTGATAAGCAACATTCATGTAATAGATGAAAGATAGCAAACAGGTAAAACACAATCACATGAACAATCGCACAACACACGAGTTTTATGTGGTTCACTTCCAGGGGGGAAGCGTCCACGGGAACTAGTTTTTATATTTATATCTTGAGAGAGTAACCACAGTTCTGCTGCAACCTATTATGCAGCTTGAGATCTTCTGGGAAACTCCACACACACAACCGGGAGCCCTTCTCTCTTAGGTCTCTTCTCTTTATATATTTCTTCCTTCTTACAATATACTCTTCCTCTCTCTCTCTCTCAATCCCTGCAGATTGTTACATTCATGCTCAAGGAGACAGCTACTGGTGGCAGTAAAATAATACAGACTTTAACAACAGAACCATAGCTCGACTCGAAGAACAGATAACTGACCAACTAGCTAATTGTCTATCTGAATGTTTGGCTAGCTCTCTTTCTCTCTACTGTATAACCTTTTACAATACAAAATACATGCTTATATAGGCGGCCCAAAAGTCTCGCCCTATTATAACACTGTGGGCCTTTCCCAACAGTAACCCAAAAACCCTAACTGTGACAGTCATCATATCTGTACTGTGGACTTCCACTTACTGGTCACACTACAGCTCTCTGCAGTCTTCCACACTTCCTGGCGCTGATCATGGGTATGGGTGTTGCTTCCTCGGTCGCTCCCCTTTTGTCCTTTGTCTTCAATACCTCGTCCCATTGCTCCTTTTCTATTTATGAGGGTAGCTGAGCCCTCCTGTCTTCGCCACTACCTTAAGTGCAGTGGTTGAGCTCTCTCTTCTTGGCCACTTGGGTACTATTTCCTTTGACTTTCTTCTTTCGATATAGCAGCTTTTCCTGTAGCTACGGGGCCCTGCTCCAACACCATGCTTATATCTAAAATTGGTACCTAAATCCACTTTCAAAACTCAATTCCAAGAAATTCGACAAAAGTGCATATTTTCAGCCTTGGTTTGATCAAACCTGAATGAGTGCCAAAATAGCTCCAAATATCATAAAAATAGGTGCCTATGCTTATATCTCAAATGGGTACCTAAATCCACTTTCAAAAATCTATTTTGAGAAAGTCGACAAAAGCACATATTTTAAACCTTGGTTTGACCAACCTTGAATGAGGGCCAAAATAGCTCCAAATATCATAAAAATAGGTTTCCATGATTATCTCTCAAATGGGTACCTAAATCCACTTTCAAAACTCAATTCTGAGAAAGTCGACAAAAGTGCATCATTTTGACCTTGGTTTGATCAACCTTAATTGAGGGCCATAAATAGATCCAAATATCATAAAAATAGGTGTTCGTGCTTATCTCTCAAATTGGTATCTAAATCTACTTTAAAATTTCAGTTCCGATAAAGTCGATGGAAGTGCATATTTTAAACATTGGTTTGAACAACCTTGAACGAGGGAAAAAATAGCTGCAAAAATCATAAAAATAGGTGTCCATGCTTATCTCTCAAATGGGCACCTAAATCCACTTTCAAAACTCAATTCTGAGAAAGTCGAAAAAAGTGCATATTTTTAACCTTGGTTTAACCAAATTTGAACGATGGCCAAAATAGCTCCAAATCTCATAAAAATAGGTGTCCATTCTAATCTCTCAAATGGGAACCTAAATCTAGTTTTAAAACTCAATTATGAGAAACTCGACAAAATGACATCTTTTCAACCTTAGTTTAACCAACCTTGAATGAGGGTCATAATAGCTACAAGTATCATAAAAGTAGGTATCCATGCTTATCTCTACAATGGGTATCTAAATCTACTTTAAAATTTCAATTTCAAGAAAGTTGACAAAAGTGTATATTTTCAACCTTGGTTTGAACAACCTTGAACGAGGATCAAAATATCTCGAAATCTCATAAAAATAGGTGTCCATCCTTATCTCTCAAATGGGTACCTAATAACACTTCCAAAACTCAATTAAGAGAAAGTAAAAAAAGTGCATATTTTCAACCTTGGTTTGACCAACTTTGAACGATGGCCAAAATAGCTCCACATCTCATAAAAATAAGTGTCCATTCCTATCTATAAAATGAGTACCTAAATCCACTTTCAAAACTCAATTTCGAGAAAGTTGACAAAAGTGCATATTTTCACCCTTGGATTAACCAACCTTGAAGAAGGGCCAAAATAGCTCCAAATCTCATATAAATAGGTGTCTGTGCTTATCTCTCAAATAGGTCTCTAAATCTACTTTAAAATTTCAATTCTGAGAAAGTCACCAAGAGTGCATATTTTCTACCTTGGTTTGACAGAACTTGAATGAGGTCCAAAATAGCTCCAAATCTCATAAAACTAGGTGTCTATGCTTATCTCTCAAATGGGAACATAAATCCACTTTTAAAACTCAATTCCAAGAAATTCGACAAAAGTGGATATGTTTAAACCTGGTTTTACCAACTTTTAACAAGGGCCAAAATAGCTCCAAATCTCATAAAAATAGATGTCCATTCTTATTTCTCAAATGGGCATCGAAGTCTACTTTAAAATTTTAATTCCGATAAAGTCGACAAAAGTGCATATTTTAAAACTTTGTTTGACCAAACTTGAACGCGGGCCAAAATAGCTCCAAATCTCATAAAGATGTGTGTACATGCTTATCTCTCAAATGGGTACCTAAATCCATTTTTAAAACCCAATTCAGAGAAACTCGACAAAAGTGTATATTTTCAACCCTGGTTTGAAAATCCTTGAATGATGGCCAAAATAGCACCAAATCTCATAAAAATAGGTGTCCATGCTTATCTCTCAAATGGGTAGCTAAATCCACTTTCAAACCTCAATTCCAAGAACATCAAAAAAAGTGCATGTTTTGAACCTTTCTTTCACCAACCTTGAACAAGGGCCAAAATAGCTCCAAATCTCACAAAAGTAGGAGTCCATGCTTCTCTCTCAAATGGGTAGCTAAATCTAGTTTCAAAACTCTATTCCGTGAAAGTTGACAAAAGTAAATCCTTTCAACCTTGGTTTGACCAGCCTTGAATGAGGGCTGAAATAGCTCCAAATCTCATAGAAATAGGTGTTATCTCTCAAATGGGTACCTAAATCCACTTTTAGAATTCAATTCCGAGAATGTCAACAAAAATGCATATTTTAAACCTTGGTTGGACAAACCTTGAACGAGGGAAAAAATAGCTCTAAACCTCATAAAAATAGGTGTCCATTCTTATCTCCCAAATGAGTACCTAAATCCACTTTCAAAACTCAATTCCGAGAAAGGTGACAAAATTCCATATTTTAAAACTTTAATTTACAAAACTTGAGCAAGGGCCAAAATAGATCGAAATATCATAAAAATAGGTGTCCATGCTTATCTCTCAAATGGGTACCTAAATCCACTTTTAAAACTCAATTCCGAGAAAGTCGACAAAAGTGGATATTTTCAACCTTGGATTGACCAACCTTGAACGATGGCCACAATAGCTCGAAATCTCATAAAATTAGGTGTCCGTGCTTATCTCTCAAATCGGTACTGAAATCAACTTTCAAAACTCAATTCCGAGAAAGTCGATGAATGTGAAAGTCCATGAATATCTCTCAAATGAGTATCTAAATCTACTTTAAAATTTCAATTCCGAGAAAGTCGACAAAACTGCATATTTTAAACCTTGGTTTGACCAACCTTGAACAAGGGCCAAAATAGCTCCAAATATCATAAAAATAGTTGTGCATGCTTATCTCTCAAATGGGTACCTAAATCCGTTTTTAAAACTCAATTCCAAGAAAGTTAACAAAAGTCCATATTTTTAAGCTTGATTTAACCAACCTTGAACGAGGTCCCAAATACCTCCAAATCTTATAAAAATAGGTGTACATGCTTATCTCTCAAATGGGTACCTAGATCGAATTTCAAAACTCAATTTTGAGAAAATAAAAAAAGGGCATCTTTTCAACCTTGGTTTGACCAACTTCGAATGAGGGCTAACATAGTTCCAAAGCTCTTAAAAATAGGTGTCCATGCTTATCTCTCAAACTTGTATCTAAATATACTCTAAAAACTCAATTTCGAGAAAGTAAAAAAAAGTGCATATTTTCAACCTTGGTTTGACCAATGTTGAACGAGGGCCAAAATATCTCCGAATCTCATAAAAATAGGTGCCCATGCTTATCTCTCAAATGGGTACCTAAATCCACTTTCAAAACTCAATTCCAAGGAAGTCGACAAAAGTGCATATTTTCAACCTTGGTTTGGAAATCCTTGAATGGTGGCCAAAGTAGCTCCAAGTCTCATAAAAATAGGTGTATATGCTTATCCTTCAAATGGGTACCTAAATCCACTTTCAAAACTCAATTCCGAGAAAGTCGACAAAAGTCAATCTTTTCAACCTTGCTTTTACCAACCTTGAAGAAGGGCCAAAATAGCTCCAAATCTCATGAAAATAGGTGTCCATTTTTATCTCTCAAATGGACACCTAAATCGACTTTCAAAACTCAATTACGAGAAACTAGAGAAAAGTGCATGTTTTCAACCTTGGTATGACCAACCTTGAACAAGGGCCAAAATAGATCTGAATCTCATAAAATTAAGTGTCCATGCTTATCTCTCAAATGGGTATCTAAATCTACTTTAAAATTTCAGTTCCGAGAAACTCGACAAAAGTGCATATTTTCAATCTTGGTTTGACCCACCTTGAACAAGGGCCAAAATAGCTCCAAACCTCATAAAAATAAGTTTCCATGCTTACACTAGTGGAAAATGAGAGATTAGTGACCAAAAAAATGACCAAAATCCGCATGTCAATGACCACTTTTGGTTTGGCGATCGTTGGTGGCTAATTTGCGGTCTTTAATTACATGACCAAAATTGGTCATTGATATGCGAATTTTGGTCATTTTTCTGGTCATTTGTATCTCATTGTTTGGTTGCGTATCTCTCAATTATTGGTCATTTTAATTGCGAATTTTGGTCTTTAATCTCATTTATTGGTCACTAATTTAGTCAATTTTTAGTCGCTTTATGTATGGTCATTATATTTTAGTAGTTTGAATGGTGTCCATTATTAATCAATTTAAATTTTTAATATGATATTATGTTTAAATTTAAAAAAAATCATACATTTATTCTCATCTAATACACATGCGAATTATGCAGTCACATTATAATTAATTACAACACTTGTAAATAAAATCTAATACACATGTAAATCATGTAATGTCACATTAATTAGTTAATAATTACAACATTGATACATAATATAAAGTACAACCATATATATAAGTTTGAAACCACAAATTATATTATATGAAATGTCAAAAGTATTACAATAAATATGAGTTTTCTCAAAAACACATATTAATTTCCATATAACTTTATGGGAAAGCCATCACTTTTCAAAATATTACAATGGCTAAACCATCATACTTGTACTTGGTTGCAAAACCATACTTAGATCCCACATCAACGGCTTCAAAACCATACTTAAATCCCACGTCAGCAGCTTCAAAACCACACTTAGCAGCTTGAAAGCCTCAACATCAGGCTCTTCATATGGAATGGAAAATCCTCAGTAGTGAGCTCTTCATACTCAATGGACCACTTATAAGTTACTCACTCCTACAAAATCCAATAAAAAACAATCACTTGTAAAATAGAAAAACAATGAACTGTAAATTAGAAAAACAATGAAGCAAATTATTTATCTTGTTCAAGAGCTAACAACAATAATCAAGATCATGTGCAAAATAGGAAAATCTAATCTAACAAATTCAATTTAAAAATTGGTTAAAATTAAACTTGAATGGCTAAATCTGCAACTATTTAGTACATAAGAAAAGTAAAACTCAGCTCTAAACCAAGAAATTGATTTCAACAAGAAATATAATCAACGAATCCACAAAACAATTATGCTCGACTGCACAGGTAGAAACCTGTATACATAGTGCAATCTGTGAAGGAGTTCAC
>LPNX010232919.1:885438-936828 GCA_001517045.1 Pseudotsuga menziesii
CGTGACAACTATGGAAACTGATGAATGATTTAAGAAAGTCTCAAATCCAACACCCAAAATAATAAATAATAGATTTCTTTACCTATGGAGTCGCCATTTTGCTATGTATGATTTGGTGCAAAAGTGTAACAAATGCACTCAAACACAAGTTGGAAATGCTGGTGCAACAAAAACATAAAATGTATGACTTGTGTATGTGAGAAAATTTGTATAAACCTACTTTCCCAAACATGCAATAAACATAAATCAAAATAGAAGAGGGAAGTAAAACCTTAGGGGAAGCCGCTTGATGAGCTGGCCTTGTTGGAACAAGAGAAGGTGAATTGAAAAGAAGCATCGTCTTTTATGGAGTGCTTCCATGGCGCTCAATAATAGCTACAAGGAACATGTTAACAAGTGTTATAATAAAAATCAATATATATTTTTAGTGGAAACAACTTACAACTCTTCTAATCAAGATGAAAAACAAAATTACACTACTGCAACAAATCTCAGGCCAAGTCCAAGCAATCATAACTTCAAAATATCTAGAGACCAACACTACCAATTTATATTGTTTGACATAGGAGAGCACTAATATACCTCATCTAAATCTGTTGATGCATTGCAAGGCGGGAACTTTAAGGCCTCTCATAAACTGAACACTTGTTTTTGGAGCTCAGAAATCACAAGAAAGTGTCCAACCCAACCATAACCACCAAGTCCTTCACTATCCACGTTCTGTAGTTGTGGCATGTTCATAATTAGCCTAGTCTGCAGTGCCAATTCCCGTGGGGCTATCGCCTACAAGAGATAGAAACTATTATATCATAACTAGAGAAAGAAACATATTGTTTCTAATTATTTGTGGAATGAATGCTTTGGATTGCAAATGTGCAAAGAATAGTATAGTAAAAAAACTTCAAGCAAAAAACAACTGCCTTCAAGGCTCTTCCTAGAAGGGCACAGTATACAAGAAACAAATAACTATTTCTAACTCTCTTTATCATTCTGGTAAGTATCAAGAGATTTAAAAATTTCCCAGTTTCCCGTGATGGACATATTTTAACTTTTTAATAAGTTGCAAAGAAACAGGGATCAAACCTACACCCAACAGAGCAGCAAAGCATTAAAGTGCATAGAATGGGAAAATTGTTATAAAACTACACCCAACAGAGCTACAAAGCATTAAAGGACACCTATCATATGGTAATGAAAGGGGAAGATTGTTCTACATTGGTACCCACCACTTCACGTTGGCACCTATCTTCTTTCTTGCACTTCCTAAGATTCGTGTCTTCATTTATCTTGAGTTTTCTGTAGAAGAGAAGCCCTTGATTCTGTATCATATGTACTCTCTTCATAAACAATAATACAAGTTTTCTCCTTCATTCCATTTTCATCTATCTCAATGTTTGTGTTGCTCCTATGTGCAAATCGCTACAAATAATTGGCATTCTTAATGATGGCTTAATTCCTCTATCATTAGTTCTTTCAAATATTAATATGAAGTTACATACAGTCAATAGGGATGTATTTGGGTCTGTTCCATGCATTAGAACATAAATTCAAAATCCTTTGACAATGTTTGGATCCATTGGAAATCTGCAATTTCACTCTCCTGGAATTTGACTTCTGTACCTAGTTTAAAGTTTCCACTTCTTGTTTTGAACCTTTTCCAAACTCGAAGTTGCTGCAATCTCTACAGAACATCAGGTTGTTTCACTTTCAACATGATATATTTAGAGTGCCGAAGATCATTCAATCAAAATCTAATACCAAGAAAGTGAACATATAGACCTGGAAAATAGACTTCTGATCTCCCTCTGACAACAGAAATGAAAATGTTGAAGGTACTTTCTCTGGAGACAACTTATGGAGTGCTTCCATGGCGCTCAATAATAGCTACAATAAACATGTTAACAAGTGTTATAATAAAAATAAATATATATTTTTAGTGGAAACAACCTACAACTCCTCTAATCAAGATGAAAAACAAAATTACACTACTGCAACAAATTCTCAGGCCAAGTCCAAGCAATCATAGCTCCAAAATATCTAGAGACCAACACTACCAATTTATTTTGTTTGACATAGGAAAGCACTAATCCTATTGTCCTACATTCCTGGAATGGGCATCAGACAACAATGACAGCAGAAATATTTCCTCCCCAAAGCATTGCTATCCTTGCAAAGAAAATATGTTGTAAATTAAACACCCTGCAAAATGTGCAGGCTGCAGCCCATCAGTACTTGCACAATAACACTTGGGAACCAAATCAAAACACGTTTCCTTTGAATCTACAATTGGAACTAAGTTTAGATTTGAAATTAAATATACACTCAAGGATGATCATAGGAACAATAGAAATACAGAATCATATCTTCCAGTGATCATATGAAATACAGGATCCTACCAAATTCATGTGACATGAGCTGAGTCCCTGCTAGGATATATTAAAATCGTTTGAAAGAAAATAAAAAATGACCTGTTTCTGTTTGTGGAGCACATCTTTGTGATTTTCGACTCCATTTGGATTGGTTGAATTTAAAATGTCCATTAGAAACTACATGAAATACCTGGAAACATTGAGAAATAATCATAAATGAGTTACGAGCAAGATGTATTTCTAGCTTTTAGTAGAGATAGCAGGAATCATTACTATATACCTCAACATATTGACACCTCACGTTCCCATTGTATAACCAGCCAAGCTCACTAGTGAATTATTTTTACAATAATGTCACAACCATCCAAAAATGTAGTACAACCCAATAAACTATAATACCCATCCTTGCTGTAGGTTGTTGCATTAGCATACGCCCACCAGAAACCCTGGTTCAAAAGACATTTATTTCCATCTTTGCCAAATCATGAAAGGAATCGAAAACAATTTCATTCAAATGTAAGAAAATATCTTTAAAGTTTAAAAGGTTATCAGATCCCATCAATCCGGTCTGATAGTGATCTTGTAGACTTTGGAATGATCCCAGTTGATGTGAGTGACTTGAAAACATGACCTGAGCCACAATCACCAGATAATGAATGTAGTAAGTTATTGGTGGTATTAATATTGAAATCATATTGCAGAGTAAATGGAGAACACCAATTTCAACCTTTCTTGTCATCTTCACGGTCTGAAGTTGACTTATCAGAGTCCATGTCTATATTACGTGCAAGATGATCGCTAGAAGCCTTGCGTGTACTACGGACATGGGGTGCCACAGGAACTGAAGAAACTGAATTTTTGCTTGATTGTCCCTGCCATGGATAGAAAGACATAATACTTCATAATTTAAACTTTTTAAACTTTTAAAGGGAAACACAGCGACAGCCAAAACACCATCAGAGAGCGAGCGTGAAAAAACAAACTTAACAATGAACACATGTATTTTATAGTTTTTGGGAGACCAAAAATATGCATCTTATTTGTACCAATATGCAACTGCATTGACATGTGCACAATACATACAAACCATCCTCCAATTAAACCCCAAAACACCCAACAGAAAAGACAATGTACCAACAAGACGGAAGGCCTATGCTTTAATAAATATGTTGCTATTTTGGAACTCTCAAACAAGTTATTTTGGACTTCACTGCTACTTCTTGTTTCATCAAGTTCCACTCTATATGAAATGATTACCTTCCATTGATTTAAAATTTTCAGAATCTTAACATTTCAATGATTTGTATATACTCACAGATCTCATTTCCTTGACCAAATGACCCTGACAACAGGGAACTTGGACATTTATCAAACTCTTACCATTCACTCTCCAGGAGCAGTGTGCATACTTCATTTGCAGATTCTTGCATGCCATTACACCAGCAATTGTAAAACCCTCAATCGCAATTTTATATTGTTCTGGGTTGTGATCCAATAACCTATAGAATCATCAAGAAACATTAGAAATTTTCTTTTAGATATTTTCCATGAAGGTCCACATCAGCATCAACTAACCTCTTCGTTTGCATGTCCATTGCCATTTTCTTGTGGGTTTACACCAGAAACAAGCTCAGCTTCAAATGTCTGTGATGGTAGCTTCTCATACATCCTTGATCCAAGTCGTGTGATTTTACTTTAGTTAAATCTCAGTGCCCGGCCAACTATAATCTTATTCCATCTTTGTTGAATGAAAACCATAATTGCGAGCACCACTGCAGTGACTGGAATAGCAATATCTCCAAACTTAGAATAGAAATCCAATCCAGGATTTGCAAATTCATATTCATTTCCAAAATAAGGATTGAAAACTAGAGATCTCAAGTAGTCATAGATGTGAGAAAGGAGCTGCAGAACAGTGACACCAATGTAATAGATTTTCCTAAGTGGTTTACATTCAATATGTCAAAGAATATTACCAACAATTTGAGGAAGAAGGAAGAAAACTTGCACCAGACTTACATATTCTTTAAGCTGAGTCTACCATTCATGTTGCTTGTGCACATTGCCTTTCTAATCAAGATAGGTTGAGGACTGAATTGGGCGACTACTGATCCTCATAGTATGAACAACTAATACAACTATAAAACCTATATCATGTATAGCTGAGGAAATGGCAAGGACTCGTTTATCACTTGGGACTCGCCATGGTTCTAGAGGACTTCTTGTCAGCAACCGAATACGTGATTTCCAAACCTTTTGGAACAGTCTGAGAGTCAATAGAAATGCAACCAACACTAGCAGTTTAACAATGTAGTAAATGACCTCAAACCATCGGCTCTGACTGAGAATAGAAAATTTGTTCTCCTCAGAATCTTATTTCAACCTTTCAAACAAGGCATCTGCACCTATTATGAGAGGAATACTATATCCAATGGCCTGAACACCTAGCATGACAAGAGAGATGTATGGAGTGACTTGTGTCTTCCCTCTAATATAGAATAATTCACTAAATCATAAATGAGTTACGAGTAAGATGTATTTCTATCTTTTAGTAGAGATAGCAGGAATCATTACTATATAACTCAACATATTGACACCTCACATTGCCATTGTATAACCAGCCAAGCTCACTAGTGAATTATTCTTACAATAATGTCACAACCATCCAAAAATGTAGTACAACCCAATAAACTATAATACCCACCCTTGCTGTAGGTTGTCGCATTAGCATACGCCCACCAGAAACCCTGGTTCAAAAGACATTTATTTCCATATTTACCAAAGCATGAAAGGAATTGAAAACAATTTCATTTAAATGCAAGAAAATATCTTTAAATTTTAAAAGGTTACCAGATCCCATCAATCCGGTCTGCTAGTGATCTTGTAGACTTTGGAATGATCCCAGTTGATGTGAGTGACTTGAAAACATGACCTGAGCCACAATCACCAGATAATGAATGTAGTAAGTTATTGGTAGTATTAATATTGAACTCGTATTGCAGATTAAACAGAGAACAACAATTTCAACCTTTCTCGTCATCTTCACGGTCTGAAGTTGACTTATCAGAGTCCATGTCTATATTACGTGCAAGATGATTACTAGAAGCCTTGTGTGTACTACGGACATGGGGTGCCACAGGAACTAAAGAAACTGAATTTTTGCTTGATTGTCCCTGCCATGGATAGAAAGACATAATACTTCATAATTTAAACTTTTTAAACTTTTAAAGGGAAACACAGCGACAGCCAAAACACCATCAGAGAGCGTGCGTGAAAAAACAAACTTAACAATGAACACAGGTATTTTATAGTTGTTGGGAGACCAAAAATATGCAACTTATTTGTAGCAATATGTAACTGCATTGACATGTCCACAATACATACAAACCATCCTCCAATTAAACCCCAAAACACCCAACAGAAAAGACAATGTACCAACAAGACGGAAGGCCTATGCTTTAATAAAGATGTTGCTAGTTTGGAACTCTCAAACAAGTTATTTTGGACTTCACTGCTGCTTCTTGTTTCATCAAGTTCCACTCTATATGAAATGATTACCTTCCACTGATTTAAAATTTTCAGAATCTTAACATTTCAATGATTTGTATATACTCACAGATCTCATTGCCTTGACCAGATGACCCTAAAAACAGGGAACTTGGACATTTATCAAACTCTTACCATTCACTCTCCAGGAGCAGTGTGCATACTTCATTTGCAGATTTTTGCATGCCATTACACCAGCAATTGTAAAACCCTCAATCGCAATTTTATATTGTTCTGGGTTGTGATCCAATAACCTATAGAATCAACAAGAAACATTAGAAATTTTCTTTTGGATATTTCCATGAAGGTCCACATCAGCATCAACTAACCTCTTCGTTTGCATGTCCATTGCCATTTTCTTGTGGGTTTACACTAGAAACAAGCTCAGCTTCAAATGTCTGTGATGGTAGCTTCTCATACATCCTTGATCCAAGTCGTGTGATTTTACTTGAGTTAAATCTCAGTGCCCGGCCAACTATAAGCTTGTTCCATCTTTTTTGAATGAAAACCATAATTGCGAGCACCACTGCAGTGACTGGAATAGCAATATCTCCAAACTTAGAATAGAAATCCAATCCAGGATTTGCAAATTCATATTCATTTGCAAAATAAGGATTGAAAACTAGAGATCTCAAGTAGTCAAATATGTGAGGAAGGAGCTGCAGAACAGTGACACCAATGTAATAGATTTTCCTAAGTGGTTTACATTCATTATGCCAAAGAATATTACCAACAATTTGAGGAAGAAGGAAGAAATCCTGCACCAGACTTACATATTCTTTAAGCTGAGTCTGCCATTCATGTTGCTTGTGCACATTGCCTTTCTAATCAAGATAGGTTGAAGACTGAATTGGGCGTCTACTAATCCTCACAGTATGAACAATTAATACAACTATAAAACCTATAGCATGTATAGCTGAGGAAATGGCAAGGACTCGTTTATCACCTGGGACTCGCCATGGTTCTAGAGGACTTTTTGTCAGCAAACGAATACGTGATTTCCAAACCTTTTGGAACAGTCTAAGAGTCAATCGAAATGCAACCAACACTAGCAGTTTAACAATGTAGTAAATGACCTCAGACCATCGGCTCTGACTGAGAACAAAAAATTCGTTCTCCTCAGAATCTTATTTCAACCTTTCAAACAAGGAATCTACACCTATTATGAGAGGAATACTATATCCAATGGCCTGAACAACTAGCATGATAAGAGAGATGTATGGAGTGACTTCTGTCTTCCCTCTAATATAGAATAATTCACTAAATCATAAATGAGTTACGAGCAAGATGTATTTCTAGCTTTTAGTAGAGATAGCAGGAATCATTACTATATACCTCAACATATTGACACCTCACTTGCCGTTGTATAACCAGCCAAGCTCACTAGTGAATTATTTTTACAATAATGTCACAACCATCCAAAAATGTAGTATAACCCAATAACCTATAATACCCATCCTTGTTGTAGGTTGTCGCATTAGCATACGCCCACCAGAAACCCTGGTTCAAAAGACATTTATTTCCATCTTTGCCAAAGCATGAAAGGAATTGAAAACAATTTCATTCAAATGCAAGAAAATATCTTTAAAGTTTAAAAGGTTACCAGATCCCATCAATCCGGTCTGCTAGTGATCTTGTAGACTTTGGAATGATCCTAGTTGATATGAGTGACTTGAAAACATGACCTGAGCCACAATCACCAGATAATGAATGTAGTAAGTTATTGGTAGTATTAATATTGAACTCGTATTGTAGAGTAAACAGAGAACAACAATTTCAACCTTTCTGGTCATCTTCACGGTCTGAAGTTGACTTATCAGAGTCCATGTCTATATTACGTGCAAGATGATCGCTAGAAGCCTTGCGTGTACTACGGACATGGGGTGCCACAGGAACTAAAGAAACTGAATTTTTGCTTGATTGTCCCTGCCATGGATAGAAAGACATAATACTTCATAATTTAAACTTTTTAAACTTTTAAAGGGAAACATAGCGACAGCCAAAACACCATCAGAGAGCGTGCGTGAAAAAACAAACTTAACAATGAACACAGGTATTTTATAGTTGTTGGGAGACCAAAAATATGCATCTTATTTGTAGCAATATGCAACTGCATTGACATGTGCACAATACATACAAACCATCCTCCAATTAAACCCCAAAACATCCAACAGAAAAGACAATGTACCAACAAGACGGAAGGCCTGTGCTTTAATAAAGATGTTGCTAGTTTGGAACTCTCAAACAAATTATTTTGGACTTCACTGCTACTTCTTGTTTCATCAAGTTCCACTCTATATGAAATGATTACCTTCCACTGATTTAAAATTTTTGAAATCTTAACATTTCAATGATTTGTATATACTCACAGATCTCATTGCCTTGACCAGATGACCTTGACAATAGGGAACTTGGACATTTATCAAACTCTTACCATTCACTCTCCAGGAGCAGTGTGCATACTTCATTTGCAGATTCTTGCATGCCATTACACCAGCAATTGTAAAACCCTCAATCGCAATTTTATATTGTTCTGGGTTGTGATCCAATAACCTATAGAATCAACAAGAAACATTAGAAATTTTCTTTTGGATATGACCATGAAGGTCCACATCAGCATCAACTAACCTCTTCGTTTGCATGTCCATTTCCATTTTCTTGTGGGTTTACACCAGAAACAAGCTCAGCTTCAAATGTCTGTGATGGTAGCTTCTCATACATCCTTGATCCAAGTCGTGTGATTTTAGTTGAGTTAAATCTCAGTGCCCAACCAACTATAATCTTATTCCATCTTTGTTGAATGAAAACCATAATTTCAAGCACCATTGCAGTGACTGGAATAGCAATATCTCCAAACTTAGAATAGAAATCCAATCCAGGATTTGCAAATTCATATTCATTTGCAAAATAAGGATTGAAAACTAGAGATCTCAAGTAGTCATATATGTGAGGAAGGAGCTGCAAAATAGTGACACCAATGTAATAGATTTTCCTAAGTGGTTTACATTCAATATTCCAAAGAATATTACCAACAATTTGAGGAAGAAGGAAGAAATCCTGCACCAGACTTACATATTCTTTAAGCTGAGTCTGCCATTCATGTTGCTTGTGCACATTTCCTTTCTAATCAAGATAGGTTGACGACTGAATTGGGTGTCTACTGATCCTCACAATATGAACAATTAATACAACTATAAAACCTATAGCATGTATAGCTGAGGAAATGGCAAGGACTCGTTTATCACCTGGGACTCACCATGGTTCTAGAGGACTTCTTGTCAGCAACCGAATACATGATTTCCAAACCTTTTGGAACAGTCTAAGAGTCAATAGAAATGCAACCAACACTAGCAGTTTAACAATGTAGTAAATGACCTCAGACCATCGGCTCTGACTGAGAACAGAAAATTCGTTCTCCTCAGAATCTTATTTCAACCTTTCAAACAAGGAATCTACACCTATTATGAGAGGAATACTATATCCAATGGCATGAACACCTAGCATGACAAGAGAGATGTATGGAGTGACTTCTGTCTTCCCTCTAATATAGAATAATTCACTAAATCATAAATGAGTTACGAGCAAGATGTATTTCTAGCTTTTAGTAGAGATAGCAGGAATAATTACTATATACCTCAACATATTGACACCTCAGCTACCATTGTATAACCATCCAAAAATGTCACAACCATCCAAAAATGTAGTACAACCCAATAAACTATAATACCCATCCTTGCTGTAGGTTGTCGCATTAGCATACGCCCACCAGAAACCCTGGTTCAAAAGACATTTATTTCCATCTTTGCCAAAGCATGAAAGGAATTGAAAACAATTTCATTCAAATGCAAGAAAATATCCTTAAAGTTTAAAAGGTTACCAGATCCCATCAATCCGGTCTGCTAGTGATCTTGTAGACTTTGGAATGATCCCAGTTGATGTGAGTGACTTGAAAACATGACCTGAGCCACAATCACCAGATAATGAATGTAGTAAGTTATTGGTAGTATTAATATTGAACTCGTATTGCAGAGTAAACAAAGAACAACAATTTTAACCTTTCTCGTCATCTTCACGGTCTGAAGTTGACTTATCAGAGTCCATGTCTATATTACGTGTAATATGATCGCTAGAAGCCTTGCGTGTACTACGGACATGGGGTACCACAGGAACTAAAGAAACCGAATTTTTGCTTGATTGTCCCTGCCATGGATAGAAAGACATAATACTTCATAATTTAAACTTTTTAAACTTTTAAAGGGAAACGTAGTGACAGCCAAAACACCATCAGAGAGCGTGCATGAAAAAACAAACTTAACAATGAACACAGGTATTTTATAGTTGTTGGGAGACCAAAAATATGCAAATTATTTGTAGCAATATGCAACTGCATTGACATGTGCACAATACATACAAACCATCCTCCATTTAAACCCCAAAACACCCAACAGAAAAGACAATGTACCAACAAGAGGGAAGGGTAGGGTGTTAAACTATGCCCCAAAAGAAGTGAGGGTAGGGTGTTAAACTATGAAAACAATATTATCACAAAATCCATATAGACCAAGTGCAGCATTTTCTATTCAGAAGTGAGTTACAACTTGCCCCAAAAGAAGGGAGGGTAGGGAGGGTAGGGTGTTAAACTATGAAAACAATATTATCACAAAATCCATATAGACCAAGTGGAGCATCTAAAATTTGTGCATCCTTCTCTCTGCAAAACTAGAGAGAATCATGACTTGAGTATATTAAACTACTATGATGTTAAGTCAAAAAAAGTTGCCTTGCTCAAATAAGACAGACATATTGCAGGTGGATAGAGTGGACATAAAACCAATAAAGGTGTTATTATCAATAAGAAAGTAAATGCTATGGATTCTGGAAATTGTAAGAATACTTTTATATATGTAGATCCAAAAATTGGACAATTGAAGGGAGAAATCAATTCTTCATACTTCACTGCTACTTCTTGTACCATCCTCAATGGAGGCAGCTAGATCTTAGAGTTTCCAAATATTGATCTATAGTGCTTGCCAAAAGGAAATGGAGTATTTACACTGTCAGTGATTCCCAATTTTAAATCAATATGCCCAAATGATTCATATTTGTTGAATATACAGTAGTTATGTTCTAGAATGGTTCCAAAACTCATCAAATGCTTAAAATAACATGATTCTCTTGTAGATATCAAGGAAATAAAATTATCAAGGTGACCAAAACAATTTCCAAAAATGAAGTATTAAATCAAGTGTGAATTTCAAAGGTGTATAGTAATATATATCATCCTTTTTTTATTGTGCTCACCTGTACTATCAATGCTCTTACGATTTGATCCTGACCCAGTGAAGTTGTTACTATAAGTGTGACGTGGAAAACCCAACGCAATCAAGGAACTATCCAGGTATTGGAGTGGATTCAAATTGTTTTTATACATCAAAGCCTTCTTATGTTGATTTGAACAAGTTTCATCATTGGGGATTTCCTCCACTGAAACAGATGTTGACTGATCTAAATTAGCTTCACTGCACTATGTCATTTCAGTATCTTCCCCATCTGAAATAGATATTATCCGTGGTATGGTAGATGTTTGGTTCTGAGCTGCTTCTACCAATCCCTCATAGCATTCCAAGAGACATTTTGCAATGCCAACATCAGCTTCTACATTTTTGTCATCAATTCCTCCTGGGAATTTTCTCATGATAATTTTGGATTGATCATATATGTTATTCATTTTACCAATTAAAGAACCATCACTTCCAATGTTATGATTGGAACTATCACTTCTGTCACTTTCCAGGTAGGATCCCATCAATATTGAAAAGAGATCCAGATATTGTTTCATAGCTGTCAACAGGGATACCAGCTGATGATAGAGCTTGTTCCTTGCACATATGTATAACAGGGAAACATTGATCATAAAGTATTCCAAAACTCAGTTAATAATATTTTCCTGACTCAGAAGAACATAGGATGATAAACCTAAGAAAGGATGAGAGCCATGAGACTGTTCAAATCCAGTACCAGCACTCCAGACAGTTTTCTTCCCATGATTTGTTCTATCAAAAGGGGACCAATAGCCACCCATTGATACTGTAGTTGTCCAGTCATGATCAAAATCATGAGGTGCAATGATAAGGTTGCTGTTAGAGTTAATAGTTACTGGGGTATACTCAATAGAGCTAACAGCTATTGTTGTGTAGCCAGAGTTAACAATTTCTGTGGGATAGTCATCAGAGTTACCAGTTTCTGTAGCATACTCATGAAAGTTGACATTTCCAATTGCGTACTCATTAGAGTTGGCATTTACTGTTGTATACTCATTAGAGTCAACATTTACTGTTGCATACTCTTTAGAGTCGACATTTCCTGCTGCATACTCTTTAGAGTTCACATTTCCTGTTGCATACTCGTTAGAGTTAATAGTTCCTTTGGTGTACTCAGTATGAATTGATTCAAGATCTTCCATTATCCCATAGATTTTGTAGTTTTCTGCTTCCCTGCGAACATGAGTACCTCTCCTTCCTTTTATTTCAGACTGGGAATTGGAAGGGGGTGCAGTTCCCAAGGAGACTGGGCACAAATCCCAATGCAAAATCAGAATTTAATGCAGGCTGTACAGAGCATGTATGACTGAACCGTACAGTTGATCCCTAGAACAAATTCCGAGGAGGTCTATACAGCTGAGAAGAGGCACAGCATTCCAGGTACTCCGTACAGTAGAACTGTGGCACCAAATTCGAGGCCAAGTCAAAGGTACAAATTTCGAGGGGCTGAGCCATGTGATTTTCTGAGCACGAAAAATCGATGAGTGGACTATAGAAGTTGTCCATACAGGCTGTATAGACTGGGCACGAATTTCCAGAAAAGTGAGTTCTATTTAATGCTGATTTTTTTTCTCTGCTGTAACACTCAAAAATTTATGTGGGCTCACATCAATAAAAATCTCTATGAAAGTGTTCACCCCTTGTTTCATGGTGCTTCATGTGATATCGGGTGCATGGTGTGTTAATGGCCCTTGGTTGTGTCATGATGGAAATATATTTTCTCTCCCACGTCATTGATGAAATCCCTGAACCATTATATCAAACCCCCATTCCCCTACTCCCACTACTGATAACATCAGACTCCAATCCTCCTTTTGTTATTCCATTTCCATCCCTCCTTAACTCCTATGCTGGATCAGCCTTCTACCCAGATTGGTTGGGGATACTAGTTTGAATCAAGGGAGATCCTTCCACTTCTCCCCTTACTTCCTATTCGTCCTATGCCCATGTTCTGATGGAATGATTCCCTCCTCGCCGAAGGGACATACACAATGGACATAGCTTACTCATGTATTAACAGACCTTGTCCCGATGCCTATGTGCCACACATCCTTAGAGCATTAGAGACGTAGATGGCATGATGACATTTTTAATGGGGTGAACACCTGAAGAGTTTGGTTCCTTGCTTGGGAGGAATACTTACCTTGGAAGAGGGGCATTGAGTAACTTAGAGGACAATGTTGGCTCTTGACCCACTTATGGCAAGGGAACACTTTGCTAATTGCATGGAGGATTGTAGCTGACTTCAGGATGCTTGGTTTGATGAGTGATCCTGTAAGTTGGGTGGGCACAGTTACCACCCATCTTGTACGGGTGTTCATGAAGGGATGTCAGAAAAATACAAGGGCTATTCTAGGGCAATTCTGGGCTTGTTTAAGAGCACTTCTTGATATCCTAAAGGATTCTAGGAAACTATAATAGCAATAAAACCCTTGTACATACTGCTGGGAAGAAGTGAAGAAGTCCCGAGTACATTCCATTATCAAACGGTGGTATTCCAAGTCTGGGTTGAGACAAGCTAGGCATCTTTGTTTCATCACAACAATCACTTGGATATATGGCAGCCATGTTATCCGAAACATTGGGCAAATGTTGGCATCTTCTGAGGGTCAATCTCAGACTTTAACTGTGCAGCACTGGGTGGATTTTTGAAGTGCAGATCTCAAAAAACAATTCTGGGCATAATAACAGTTCTAAAACAAGAAGTCTGGGCAGTCCTGAATCATTTTTGGACAATTTTGAATCAATATGGGCACTGAATGCAAAGTTTTGGGCAATCTTTTAGGCATAAACAGCCCTAAAAAAGGCAGATCTGGGCATAATTTTAGCCCTAAACAGTGGTAATGTTCAGTAGTAACAGCCCTTAAATGAAATTCTAGGCTCACCTACATGAATTCTGGGCATCAACATTCAACCATCCTGGTTCTATCTTCATAACAAAAATAAATACATGAACCAATCAATTCAGGTGTTGAACCAAGACACAGTGTGTGTAATCCATGGAATTAGAAGAGAATCAATTCGATGACATTTGAATAGTTCAAGAGGACCAGGAAAAAATGTCACTATGAGTAAATCGTTGGGAGCTCCATGTGGACGGCCTATGGCTTCATGCTTGCATAGCACACCGATCAATGGATTGGGGCTGAAAAATAGCATGTGGTTTGGCACCGGGTCATGAAGCAGCAGCCACGCGACCTGGTGAATGGCGATATCGTGGATCTATTTTAACTCTTGAATCACAGGGTAGTCTATTCATGGCGAAGTTGTCCACCTCTAAAATCAATTTCGTGGACCCCTTAGTGGATATGTGATTGTATATGTGAATATGGATATGTTACTAACTCGATAGTAGAGTTTAAAAATTAAACATCAGATAATAAAGTTCAAGTTTCAAGATGATGACAAGGATGGAGGATCATGCAATAGTTTCCCTAGATGATCTAGATCCTACATCAGATTGGCTTGTATAGAAGGCTTTGAGTTTCATGGTTATTCAAAGCCCTTTTACTAATGATCTCCCTCAAAAGACTTCTCAAACTTGTTTCCTCACCACTGTACTTGTCGATGGATTCAAGGAAAAAGCCTGTCTTTAACCTGTTTGCTATAATTGGGCAAACGCTGGCATCTTCTGAGGGTCAATCTCAGACTTTAACTATGCAGCACTAGGTGGATTTTTGAAATGCAGATCTCAAAAAACAATTATGGGCATAATAACAGTTCTAAAACAAGAAATCTGGGCAGTCCTGAATCATTTTTGGACAATTTTGAATCAATCTAGGCACTGAATCCAAAGTTTTGGGCAATCTTTTAGGCATAAACAACCCTAAAAAAGGCATATCTGGGCATAATTTCAGCCCTAAACAATGGTAATGTTCAGCAGTAACAGCCCTTAAATGAAATTCTAGGCTCACCTACATGAATTCTGGGCATCAACATTCAATCGTCCTAGTTCTATCTTCATAACAGCAATAAATAACTGAACCAATCAATTCAGGTGCTGAACCAAGACACAGTGTGTGTACTCCATGGAATTAGAAGAGAATCAATTCGATGGCATTTGAACAGTTCAAGAGGACCGGGCAAAAAGGTCACTGCGAGAAAATCGTTGGGAGCTCCATGTGGACGACCTATGGCTTCATGCTCGCATAGCACACCGATCAATGGATTGGGGCCGAAAAATAGCATGTGGTTTGGCACCAGGTCATGAAGCAGCAGCCACGCGACTTGGTGAATGGCGATATCATGGAGTTGTTTTAACTCTTGAATCACAGGGTAGTCTATTCATGGCAAAGTTGTCCACCTCTAAAACCAATTTCGTGGACCCCTTAGTGGATATGTGATTGTATATGTGAATATGGATATGTTACTAACTCGATAGTATTAAACATCAGATAATAAAGTTCAAGTTTCATGATGATGACAAGGATGGAGGATCATGCAACAGTTTCCCTAGATGATCTAGATCCTACATCAGATTGGCTTGTATCGAAGGCTTTAAGTTTCATGGTTATTCAAAGCCCTTTTACTAATGATCTCCCTCAAAAGACTTCTCAGACTTGTTTCCTCACCATTGTACTTGTCTACAATGTTCCCAGAATTGATAATCACCATGATTTGCTACTGGTTTCACTCATATGCATACCCAGAACCTACTCAAAACTGCCCAAATTTGAAAAAAACAAGGTTTTATGCTGTTGACTGCTATTGGAATGCATAGGGACAGGTCTAGCATGCCTAGGCTGTCAAAGAATGTTCCCAGACTTGAGATTGAAGAAAATTTACTACTCCTTAAAGGTCAGAATATGTCTGCAATATGCTAAGATCAGCCCAGAATGAGCCCAGCATGCCTCATCTTGCTCTTTGGAGGCTGCAATATACATCAAATCTACACAGAATTTGAGATTAAGGGTTGTCTTGTTGCCCAGAACTGCTTAATACATGCCTAGATATGAGAAATGGTCTGATCACTGTTGTTCTAAGGGTGAAAATGTTCTCACAACTGCCCAAAAATAACCATAATGCTGTTGCTCGCCCATGCTATACCAAATCACCAGCGACCGGGGTATCATCATCACTGTTGTCAGACTTGAAATTGGCAAAGACAGATTCGGCGACTCAGGAAAGACTCATTTAAGACTCAGCAAAAAGAAAAAAACTCAAAATTTAGAAAAACATACCTCTAAAGAAAAAGCTAAATGTAGAAATTAAAAGAAGAAATACCAAGTTTGCCAGCTTCCTCAACTTGGCACATTCACCAAAAGCCTTGACTAGAGTGGCCATGTTCTTCTTGGGATCAGGTCGAGCAAGAGCCAAAATAATAGCATATATTAAAGGAATAGAAAGGCTAGAATCCAACATATATATAAGAGGAATATAAATATCCAAATCCATAGGAAGCAACATCTACAAGCTACCAGCCTTAGTCATTCCAGTAGATTTCACCGTTGATTACGCTGTTGATCTAGCCAATGAGTTAGTTGCAGGAAAAGCAAAGGTAGAGACGATACAATACAATTATTTAATTTGTGGGCACCAACTACGGAGATCTATATAAACTACACCTATTCTTTACCCTAGAACGATGGAGGCTCATGTTCTAGCATCATAGAATTTAGATTCCAGATCAATAGAAAAGCAACAAAACAGCTTAACAGGATCCTAAGCAATTTCAGAATTCTAATGAGAGAAGCATAATGATCGAAACTGGAGACTTCCAAATACTACATTATACAGAAAAAGCATACCATAGAAGGAAGATGCAATTCCTAGTCATACTATCAATAGTCCTTGATCTTTGCAATAGTACAAGCTGAGGAAGAATGGCCATTGCTTCAAGATACAATGAAAATATCCATAAAACCTATTTAAGCTTTTACCTTCTATTAGTGAAGGAAAGAAATTTGGAGGCTGCAAATCTCACCTCTACTTTATGTAAGATCGTGTAGTTTGCAGAAAATTGTTAGGCAGTAGCATTGAAGCTCATGTCCTGCCTATCAACTTGAAGCTCATGTCCTTCCTATCACTGATTTCCAGCATGAGTTAGGCAGTAGCATTGGAGGTGTCTAGTATGAGATTTTATGCCCAAACTTAGATACACTCCTCATTTCAACAAAAGCATATTTGGAAGACTTTTTATTGAGTGGAAATCCTTTCAAGCAAATAAATGAAAGCTTGATGTTTGAAACAAAACACATGCAGCTTGATGACAGGTTTTAAAATTGTTAGAGAAAGGTGGGCAGTTTTGAGCCATTCAAACTCAGGAATAAATGTATGACCTCAATGGATCCTATAGAATCATGACATGAATAGCAGATTCATGATGCACTTTAGTGGCATCTTGGAAGTGTTCCTGAAATCAATGAACTAGAGGTGGGCCAGGCACTGATCATCAAAATTTTCTGCTTTAATGATATCCTGGAGCGCATTTGCCACTCAGTCATCAATTCAAATCAATCAAAAAGAAACATATTTTGGATCACAAGACCCTCAGACCTATTTCTGATCTATTTGTGTTTGAAAAGTGATCATCCTCTCCAACACACAGAACCTGAGGATTGATGCAAGTCACAACAGACTAATTCCAGAGCCAATGGGGTTTCAAACTTGCAGCATAATATTTTATAAAGTTCGATCTAACTACAAATGAAGCAGATCTATTTTTAACTCGTTTCCAGGAAACCCTCTAAAATGATCTCAGAAAGTATTCTTCCAGTATTCCAGGGCAGTGATCCACTTATTCTTTACCCTAGAACGATGGAGGCTCATGTTCTAGCATGATAGAATTTAGATTCCAGATCAATATAAAAGCAACAAAATAGCTTAACAGGATCCTAAGCAATTTCAGAATTCTAATGAGAGAAGCATAATGATCGAAACTGGAGACTTCTAAATACTACATTATACAGAAAAAGCATACCATAGAAGGAAGACGCAATTCCTAGTCATACTATCAATAGTCCTTGATCTTTGCAATAGTACAAGCTGAGGAAGAATGGCCATTGCTTCAAGATACAATGAAAATATCCATAAAACCTATTCAAGCTTTTACCTTCTATTAGCGAAGGAAATAAATTTGGAGGCTGCAAATCTCACCTCTACTTTATGTAATATCATGTAGTTTGCAGAAAATTGTTCTGAGGACAACTCCAATTTAGAATTACACCAATTGTATCAATGATTCGAAGTTAAAATTTGTGCCCCAATTGGGTAATCATGATATTTGATATTTGATATCTCATTACACAATTGGAGGAAACAATGCACCTTACTATACCATCTCAGCTAGAGAACATTTGAATATGATCTAAGTATTTTATAAAATTCCTAAACAACAAAATCAATCATGTGGACTATATAATTTTCATAACTAACTGGAACTGATTACCATGACTTTGGATACACAGAGTAGGTAAGCTTCAAAATTAAGGGCATAAATTGCTAATTGAAAAAAGGTGGTTGAAACCAACTAGGTATTAGTTATAGCATGAGAAAATATTGTTTTCTAATCTCCTTTGGCCTATTGGCTACAACCTTTCTAGAGTATCAACATATTACGTAATGTATTGTATCTTTAAAAAAAGTCTCAATTTTGTAATTTTAGTCTAATGAAGTCTGAATAATAGAGATATATAATTGTCAAGACCCTTAATAAATAAATTAAAAACATATCCTCACCTATTACAGTCATAGCATGCTTACACCATCAAAAAGCAGTAAGCAGTCATATTGTAGTCATGACCATTTTAATTCATAATAGAGGGAGAGGAATCACATATATTGCCTTACCTGGACCATAAAAATGCATGGAATCTATTACCCCAGTTTTGCAAGGGTGGTCACTTGGGTTTTCTCTGGGCTATCTGAGCACTATTGAACATGCTTAGGCCCTAAAAAATAGTAAGCAGTCATAAATAAAGCTTTGGGACAAAATTTTGAAGAACTCTAAACATGATTTATAAGCATATTATTATTAAAAAAATCTATGTTCATAGCAAGGGGTAAGAGTGGTAAAAATAACATTTCTAGACCCTCTTAGGAAGCTTTGGTATACTTAAAGATCAACCTCCGAATTATATTCTATACCAACAACATTGCATGTGACAACGACATAGGTAATTTTGGGCAAATAGATGCACATCATCACTTGTTTTGATCCCCCAAGGGTATCAAACATATGTTATCGCAGGTCTCATCTATGAAACAACATCTCAGGGGTTTCTATGAGCGGTTTACAGTCACCCAAGTGAAATAAAAATATCTAGGCTTAGCAACAAATTCTTGATCTGGTCAAGACCCTGTAGCAGGCCAGTCTCATCCTTGTTCCAGATCAGGTTGGTGGACGGATTCTTCATCAAACATCAAGGTATTGAAGCCACTTGTCACAGTCCAGAGAAATAAAAGGAATAAGGCTTTGCTTCCTATAGCATTTAGCAACAGCTACGTGATATTGAACTAAAGAAATTGAGCCACGAGTGTTCTTCATTGAATAAATGGAGTGATTAACTCCAAGCTAAAGACTAGTGTCCAAACAAAAAGAAATTGTCTCGGCACATAATAGTTGCCTCAAAGGTGTTATTCTGTCATCTAAGAAATAGTGAACTGCTATGTTCTTGTGATGACAATTGTGAAATTTGTTATCCATAATTACTTACTACAAGCCTCAAGGTTTTCAAAGGTGTCAGGGGAAAACTAAAGGTCCAAACCTTAAATCTTAGAAGAAATAAGAGCAGTTGTCAACAGCAGGAGAAGCAGAACCCGAAGCAGAGTCAAATCTGAATACAAATCCTCAAAATTTTGCGGTGGAGATTCCGTAATATCCACTTAGACCTCGTCTCTCTTATTTGCATTCAAATCCAGTGTTATCGGAACTAGAAAAACCGACCGGTCTGACCAGTTCATAGGGTTGACCGGTCTGGTTTCCTAAAAAAATTTAAAAAACCGGAAATTTGACCAAACCGGTCACTGAACCCACGTTTTTTCAAATTTAAAAAAAAAAATTACAACCTAACTCAAACATTTCTTTTAAAAATAATCACTAGAATGGAATAATTGCAATATACAAATGTTATGTTATCCCTCTATTTGGATGGGGTGTTTACCTAGGTTTTCCTGAGTTTTTGGGAAAGTCCGGTACATAATAACAGCTGTAAATCAATTCTGGACAGTAAGGAAGCAAGTATGGGTGTGTTCTAGGCACTTCTAGGCTTATTTCACTTCCTAACAGTGGTGAAAAGGGGACTTAAACACAGATCTGGGCACTTTCGAGTATGCCCAGATCAACTTGAAGCTCATGTCCTGCCTATCAGTGATTTCTAGCATGAGTTAGGCAGTAGCATTGGAGGTGTCTAGTATGAGATTCGATGCCCAACCTTAGATACACTCCTCATTTCAAAAAAATCATATTTGGAAGACTTTCTATTGAGTGGAAATCCTTTCAAGCAAATAAATGAAAGCTTGTTGTTTGAAACAAAACATAGGCAGCTTGATGACAGGTTTAAAATTGTTAGAGAAAGGTGGGCAGTTTTGAGCCATTCAAACTCAGGAATAAATGTATGACCTCAATGGATCCTGTAGAATCATGACATGAATAGCATATTCATGATGCACTTCAGTGGCATCTTGGAAGTGTGCCTGAAATCAATGAACTGGAGGTGGGCCAGGCGCTGATCATTAAAATTTTCTGCTTTAATGATATCCTGAAGCGCATTTGCCACTCAGTCATCAATTCAGATCAATCAAAAAGAAACATATTTTGGATCACAAGACCCTCAGAACTATTTCTGATCTATTTGTGTTTGAAAAGTGATCATCCTCTCCAACACACAGAACCTAAGGATTGATGCAAGTCACAGCAGACTAATACCAAAGCCAATGGGGTTTCAAAATTGCAGCATAATATTTTATAAAGTTCGATCTAACTGCAAATAAAGCAGATCTATTTTTAACTCGTGTCCAGGCAGCCCTGTAAAATGATCTTAGGCAGTATTCTTCCAGTATTCCTGGGCAGTAATCCACTTATTCTTTACCCTAGAACGATGGAGGCTCATGTTCTAGCATGATAGAATTTAGATTCCAGATCAATAGAAAAGCAACAAAACAGCTTAACAGGATCCTAAGCAATTTCAGAATTCTAATGAGAGAAGCATAATGATCGAAACTGGAGACTTCCAAATACTACATTATACAGAAAAAGCATACCATAGAAGGAAGACGCAATTCCTAGTCATACTATCAATAGTCCTTGATCTTTGCAATGGTACAAGCTGAGGAAGAATGGCCATTGCTTCAAGATACAATGAAAATATCCATAAAACCTATTCAAGCTTTTACCTTCTATTAGCGAAGGAAAGAAATGTGGAGGCTGCAAATCTCACCTCTACTTTATGTAATATCGTGTAGTTTGTAGAAAATTGTTTTGAGGACAACTCCAATTTAGAATTACATCAATTGTATCAATGATTCGAAGTTAAAATTTGTGCCCCAATTGGGTAATCATGATATTTGATATTTGATATCTCATTACACAATTGGAGGAAAAAATGCACCTGACAGTACCATCTCAGCTAGAGAACATTTGAATATGATCTAAGTATTTTATAAAATTCCTAAACAACAAAATCAATCATGTGGACTATATAATTCTCATAACTATCTGGAACTGATTACCATGACTTTGGATACACAGAGTACGTAAGCTTCAAAATTAAGGGCATAAATTGCTAATTGAAAAAAGGTGGTTGAAACCAACTAGGTATTAGTTATAGCATGAGAAAATATTGTTTTTTAATCTCCTTTGGCCTATTGGCTACAACCTTTCTAGAGTATCAACATATTATGTAATGTATTGTATCTTTAAAAAAAGTCTCAATTTTGTAATTTTAGTCTAATGAAGTCTTAATAATAGAGATATATAATTGTCATAGACCCTTAATAAATAAATTAAAAACATATCCTCACCTATTACAGTCATAGCATGCTTACACCATCAAAAAGCAGTAAGCAGTCATATTATAGTCATGACCATTTTAATTCATAATAGAGGGAGAGGAATCACATATATTGCCTTACCTAGACCATAAAAATGCATGGCATCTATTACCCCAGCTTTGCAAGGGTGGTCACTTGGGTTTTCTCTGGGCTATCTGAGCACTATTGAGCATGCTTAGGCCCTAAAAAATAGTAAGCAGTCATAAATAAAGCTTTGGGACAAAATTTTGAATAACTCTAAACATGATTTATAAGCATATTATTATAAAAAAAACCTATGTTCATAGCAAGGGGTAAGACTGGTAAAAATAACATTTTCAGACCCTCTTAGGAGGCTTTGGTATACTTAAAGATCAACCTCAGAATTATATTCTATACCAACAACATTGCATGTGACAACGACATAGGTAATTTTGGGCAAATAGATGCACATCATCACTTGGTTTGATCCCCCAAGGGTATCAAACATATGTTATCGCAGGTCTCATCTATGAAACAACATCTCTGGGGTTTCTATGAGCGGTTTACAGTCACCCAAGTGAAATAAAAATATCTAGGCTTAGCAACAAATTCTTGATCCGGTCAAGACCCTGTAGCAGGCCAGTCTCATCCTTGTTCCAGATAAGGTTGTTGGACGGATTCTTCATCAAATATCAAGGTATTGAAGCCACTTGTCACAGTCTAGAGAAATAAAAGGAATAAGGCTTTGCTTCCTATAGAATTTAGCAACAGCTACATGATATTGAACTAAAGAAATGGAGCCACGAGTGTTCTTCATTGAATAAATGGAGTGATTAACTCCAAGCTAAAGACTAGTGTCCAAACAAAAAGAAATTGTCTCGGCACATAATAGATGCCTCAAAAGTGTTATTCTGTCATCTAAGAAATAGTGAACTGCTATGTTCTTGTGATGACAATTGTGAAATTTGTTATCCATAATTACTTACTACAAGCCTCAAGGTTTTAAAAGGTGTCAGGGGAAAACTAAAGGTCCAAACCTTAAATCTTAGCAGAAATAAGAGCAGTTGCCAATAGCAGGAGAAGCAGAACCCTAAGCAGAGTCAGATCCAAATACAAATCCTCAATATTAGCGGTGGAGATTCCGTAATATCCACTTAGACCTCGTCTCTCTTATTTGCAGGCACAATAGAAGTTACAGGTGAGGAATTTGACAATTTGAGGATTTTGCATACTTGGAGAGTATCCAGAAAATTTTTAACAATTAATCCCTAACAGAAGAAATTTTAACAATTAATCCCGAACAGTTTAACACTAGATGCAAAAATATCAGAAGAATTTGGCTTACCTAGAAAGAACCCGAGGATTTCATCTCTATAACTAAGGATGTCCTTACGCGCCTCTCAAAATACTCCACGTCCGGTCTGATGCCCTATTCATCTCCATTGCAGAGGCTATCACTCGTGGATATATATTAACCCAAGCAATATCACTCCCCTCCCACCAATTAACCAACATCAACATTCTATTTCTGTAATAACAAAATCTCCCGCGAATTACCACAGCAATTACCAGAATAAACTCCAGGACAAGCTATCCAATATGGCAACCACCGTATGAACCCTCTATTCTTCCCCAAGCCACTCGCTCTTCATCATGTCGGCAGTGATAAAATTGGAAGGGCTCGACTAAATGGGGAAAGAAAGTGAAACCACCAAACGAACCCTCTATTTTCCCCACGTGGCTCGCTCTTCATCATGTTGGCGGTGATCAACTCTGAAGGGGCTCGACTCAAAAGAGGAAAGAAGGTGAATACTTGATACCTTTTAATTATATCATATTCCAAATTATCTTGGCCAAAACGAAAATGACAGCTATCACTGCTTTATTTTTCGGTTGTAACGTGTTTGTTTGTGTGTTTAATATTCATTTTCTTCACTTTATCCATCCTATAGATGTATCATAAAAGAAATATTAATGTTTCACGTTTATATAACTACTTATATAAAAAGAAATATTTGTCAGTTGTATTTATATATGGTTAATGTTTTAATGTTTTAATTTTATATAACTATTTATATAAAATAATATTAGTGAGTTTTCTTTGGGTTCATTTACTTACTAGTATCTATAGTCTAAAGGGTACTACTTGGGGAAAATTGAAGTCAAAGTTAAATCCAAATGATAGTCCATTTAAGGGATATGATGGGTATGGGACAACACCACACATGCAATTCCTCCCAACATCCTTTCATTTTTAAAAGTGGGATAACAGATATCAATGTGCCTTTTCGGTTTTTCCTTGATCAAAATGATTACACAAATACAAAGTTGGCTCCATCAACCTTAACTTGGTTGAGGTATGTTGGTTTAGTACCCAAGTCATTTAATGGTAATGGTGGTTCTTTGAGTCTAAATTTATTATAGTTCTCTAATATTTCATTCTTCGGCCATAAAGTGTGGGGCATTTGTGCCTTTAGTGGATAGATAGGATCCCTAGTGGACTTGTTGGTATCTTGTTTGAGTTTTGGTTTACCCTTAGTGTATGTTGGTTAGCTTCGTTGTTGTTCATTTGAGTGAGGCATCTTGCTTTTGCATTCTTCCCTTTTATCCATACCATAGATGCAATATATTTCTTATAATATTCTTTTCATGTTGTATCTTAATTTTAAAAGAAAACACAATTCAAATGAAATAAACCAAAAATAATTCACTTATTTTTTTATTTTAATTAATAACTTTGTCAAATCATTTTACATAAATTATAAAGAAAAAAAAATTGTTGAAAAAATAAACCTTTATCATGGAAGTTTTGTTCAAGCTATTGTGACAACCTGCTCTTAAATTAGATTAGCAACCAACCAATTAAATATGTTAACCCAATCTAACTTAAAGGCCCGAGCAATAAGTGTGTAAAGTTTCATTAGTTGCATGTGGGTGGGAATAAATTGTAAAGTTATGTGTGGTAGGTTCATACCCAGGTATTTGCAAGGGGTTTTAATTTCAATTAAAAGGGCATACATAGTAAAGCTATGTGTTAGTAACGCTATATGTGGTAGGTTTATATACATAACTTGGGTATTTGCAAGGGGTTTTAATTTCAATTATTTATATTGCTTTTGACAAATGAAAGACAATATAAATAATTGTATTTGAATTGACAAATAAAATTTTCTTAAATATTTTAATCAAAAAAATGCAAAAAAATATTGTTCTTTCAAATTTTTACAATTTTAAACAATTGAATACTCTTAATTAATTTCTACATGAAAAAAAGATATATTTTCAATGAAACTTATTTTAAACACATTAATTAAGGTCGGGACCTATTTTCCCGACCATTTGCACCGATCGGATGACCGACAACGTCGGACGTGACCGCTCACGCGAGCCAGGTTGTCCGATCGGTGCAAATGGTCGGTTCACTAGTTTACTCCTTAATTAAGTAGTCATATGTGTAATATCACAAATTTTACACTTCATGAGTAACAATATAACATTAACTATTTTATTATAATTATTTTCAAGTTGGAGCACACTTCATTATATCAAAAAAACTACTTAGACGTAGCTGGAATTTAAGTTATTTAATGAAAACAATTAATGTGATGTAAAGGAATGATAATCAGGAAGAAGACCTAAAATTATGGACTTCACCTTCAAAGAATGTCTTGCAATTACATTGGTTATTAATCATAATTAATTAATTAGGAGTGATAAGAAGATCGCAAGAATAAAAAATGACCAATTGTCATGTGGTCATTTTTAGTCTAGATATCCCGTGACCAAATTTGGTCATTTAACTTGGTTGTTTTCAATTGGTTTTTATCCAGTGACCAAAATTGGTCGTTTATCTTGGTTGTTTTCAATTGGTTTTTATCCGGTGACCAAAATTGGTCATTTATCTTGGTCTTTTTTAGTTAACTCACTTAAATTTATCAATTTTGGTCATTTATCCCTTGAAAAAAATTGTGGTGACCAAAAATTTTGGTCTCCTGGTCACTAATCTCTCATTTTCCACTAGTGTTATCTCTCAAATGTGTATCTAAATCTACTTTAAAAACTCACTTCCGAGAAACTAGACAAAAGTGCATATTTTCAACCTTAGTTCAACCAACCTGGAACGAGGCCAAAATAGCTCTAAGTCTCATAAAAATAGGTGTCCACGCTTATCTCTCAAATGGGTACCTAAATCCACTTTCAAAACTCAATTCCAATAAAGTCGACAAAAGTGCATATTTTCAACCTTGGTTTGAAAATCCTTGAACGGTGGCCAAAGTGGATCCAAATCTCATAAAAATAGGTGTCTATCCTTATCCTTCAAATGGGTACCTAAATCCACTTTCAAAACTCAATTCCAAGAAAGTCAACAAAAGTGCATATTTTCAACCCAAATTTTACCAACCTTGAACAAGGGCCAAATAGCTCCAAATCTCATGGAAATAGGTGTCGATTTTTATCTCTCAAATGGACACCTAGATCCACTTTCAAAACTTAATTATGAGAAAGTAGACAAAAGTGCATGTTTTCAACCTTGGTATTACCAACCTTGAACGAGGGCCAAAATAGATCTGAATCTCATAAAATTAAGTGTCCATGCTTATCTCTCAAATGGATATCTAAATCTACTTTAAAATTTCAATTTCGAGAAACTCGACAAAAGTGCATATTTTCAATCTTGGTTTGACCAACCTTGAACAAGGGCCAAAATATCTCCAAACCTCATAAAAATAAGTATCCATGCTTATCTCTCAAATGTGTATCTAAATCTACTTTAAAAACTCGCTTCTGAGAAAGTAGACAAAGTGCATATTTTTAAACCCTGGTTTGACCAAACTTGAACAAGGGCCAAAATATATCCAAATCTTATAAAAAGAGGTGTCCATGCTTACCTCTGAAATCAATACCTAAATCCACTTTCAAAACTCAAGTCTGAGAAAGTTGACAAAAGACCATCTTTTCAACCTTAGCTTGACAAACCTTGAAGGAGGGTCAAAATAGCTCCAAATCTCATAAAAATTGGTGCCCATGATTATCTCTCAAATGGGTACCTAAAATCCACTTTCAAAACTCAATTCTAAGAAATCGAAAAAAGTAAATCTTTTCAACCTTGGTTTGACCAACCTTGAACGAGGGCCAAAATAGCTCAGATATCATAAAAATATGTGTCCATCCTTACCTCTCAAATGGGAATGTAAATATATTTTAGAAATTCAATTTCGAGAAACTCGACAAAAGTGCATATCCTCAACCTTGGTATGTCAAATCTTGAATGAGGGAAAAAATATCCCCATATTTAATAAAAATAGGTGTCCATGCTTATCTCTCAGATAGGTACATAAATCCACTTTCAAAACTCAATTCTGAGAAAGTCGACAAAAGTGCATATTTTCAACCTTGGTTCTACCAGCCTTGAATGAGGGCCAAAATAGCTTCAAATCCCATAGAAATAGGTATTCATGCTTATCTCTCAAATGGGTATCTAAATCCACTTTCAAAACTCACTTATGAGAAAGTCGACAAAAGTGCATATTTTCAACTTTGGTATGACTAACCTTGAACGATGGCTGAAATAGTTCCAAATCTCATAAAAATAGGTTTCCATGCATATCTCTCAAATGGGTACCTAAATCCACTTTCAAAACTCAATTTCAAGAAAGTTGACAAAAGTGTATCTTTTCAAAATTGGTTTGACCAACCTTGAATGAGGGCAAAAAGAGCTCCAAATATCATAAAGATAGGTGTCCATGATTATCTCTCAAATGGGTATCTAAATACTTTAAAATTTCAATTCTGAGAAAGTCGACAAAACTAAATATTTTCAACCTTGGTTTGACAAACCTTGAATGAGGGGAAAAATAGCTCCAAATCTCATAAAAATTGGTATCCATGCTTATCTCTCAATTGGGTACCTAGATCCACTTTAAAAATTCAATTTTGATAAAGTTGACAAAAGTGCATATTTTCAACCTTTGTTTGACCAACCTTGAACGAGGGCGAAAATATCTCCAAATCCCATAAAATAGGTGTTCATGCTTATCTCTCAAATGGGTACATAAATCCAGTTTCAAAACTCAATTCCTAGAAAGTCGACAAAAGTTCATATTTTCAACCTTGGTATGACCAACCTTGAATGATGGTCAAAAATAGCTCCAAATCTCATCAAAATAGGTTTCCATGCTTATCTCTCAAATGTTTACCTAAATCCACTTTTAAAACTCAATTCCGAGAAAGTTAACAAAAGTGCATATTTTCAACCTTGGTTTGACCAACCTTGAATTAGAGCTAAAATAGCTCCAAATATCATGAAAATAGGTGTCCATGCTTATCTCTCAAATGGGTATCTAAATCTACTTTAAAATTTGAATTCCGAGAAAGTCAACAAAAGTGCATATTTTCAACCTTGGTTTGACCAACCTTGAATGAGGGAAAAATTAGCTCCAAATCTCATAAAAATTGGTGCCAATGCTTATCTCTCAAATGGGTACCTAAATCCACTTTCAAAACTCAATTTTGAAAAAGTCGACAACAGTGCATGTTCAACCTTGGTTTGACCAACCTTGAACAATGGCCAAATAGCTCCAAATTTCCCAAAATTAGTTGTACATACTTTTCTCTCAAATGGGTACCTAAATCCAGTTTTAAAACTCAATTCCGAGAAAGTCGACAAAAGTGCATCTTTTCAACATTGGTTTGACCAACCTTGGACAAGGGCCATAATTGCTCCAAATCTCATAAAAAATAGGTGTTTGTGCTTATAGCTCAAATGGGTATCTAAATCTACTTTAAAATTTCAATTCCAATAAAGTCAACAAAAGTGCATATTTTCAACCTTGGTTTGACCAAGGTTAAATGAGGGCCAAAATAGCTCCACATCTCAGAAAAATAGGTCTCCATGGTTATCTCTCAAACAGGTACCTAAATCCACTTTCAAAACTCAATTCTGAGAAAGATAACAAATGTGCATATTTTGAACCTTGGTATTACCAACCTTTAACGAGGGCCAAAATAACTCCAAATCTCATGAAAATAGGCATGCATTCTTATCTCTCCAATGGGTACCTAAATCCACTTTCAAAATTCAATTGCGAGAAAGTACACAAAAGTGCATCTTTTCAACCTTGGTTTGACCAACCTTGAAAGAGGGGAAAAATAGATCCAAATCTCATAAAAATAAGTGTCGATGCTTATCTTTTGAATGGGTATCTAAATCTACTTTAAAATTTCAATTCCAAGAAATTCGACAAAAGTGCATATTTTCAATCTCTGTTTGGCCAACCTTGAACGACAACCAACTTTGCTCCAAATCTGATAAAAATAGGTGTCCATGCTTATCTCTCAAATGGGTACCTAAATACACTTTCAAAACTCAATTCCAAGAAAGTCGACAAAAGTGCATATTTCCAACCTTTGTTTAACCAACCTTGAACATTGACGAAAATAGCTTCAAATCTCATAAAATAGGTGTCCATTCTTATCTGTCACATGGGTACCTAAATCGACTTTCAAATCTCAATTCGAGAAAGTAGACAAAAGTTCAACTTTTCAACCTTGGTTTGACCAACCTTGAACGAGGGCCATAATAACTCCAAATATCAGAAAAATAAGTGTCCATGCTTATATCTCAAATGGGTATCTAAATCTAGTTTAACGTTTCAACTCTGGGAAAGTCAACAAAATTGCATATTTTCAACCATTGTTTGACCAACCTTGAA
The DNA here is from genome assembly GCA_001517045.1 of Pseudotsuga menziesii. NCBI lineage: Eukaryota > Viridiplantae > Streptophyta > Pinopsida > Pinales > Pinaceae > Pseudotsuga > Pseudotsuga menziesii. The sequence continues at coordinate 915,337 of LPNX010232919.1, forward strand.
CAAGGGCCAAAATAGTTCCATATCTCATAAAAATAACTGTGCATGTCTACTTCTCAAATGGGTTCCTAAATCCACTTCCAAAACTCAATTCCGAGAAAGTCGACAAAAGTCCATCTTTTCAACCTTGGTTTAATGAACCTTGAACGATGGCCAAAATAAATCCAAATATTAGAAAAATAGGTGTCTATGCTTATCTCTCAAATGGGTATCTAAATGTACTTTAAAATTTAAATTTTGTGAAAGTCGACAAAGGTGCATAGTTTTAACCTTGGTTTGACCAACCTTGAATGAGGGCCAAAATGGATCCAAATCTCATAAAAATAGGTATCCATGCTTATCTCTCAAATGGGTACCTAAATCCACTTTCAAAACTCAATTCTGAGAAATTCGCTAAAAGTGCATATTTTCAAATTTGGTTTGAATAACCTTGAACGATGGCCAAAATAGCTCCAAATATCATAAAAATAGGTGTCCATGTTTAGCTTTCAAATGGGTATCTAAATCCACTTTCAAAACCCAATTCTGAGAAAGTCGACAAAAGCTTATATTTTCAATCTTGGTTTGACCAACCTTAAATTAGGGCCAAAATAGATCCAAATATCATAAAAATAGGTGTCCATGCTTATGTCTCAAATGTGTGGAAATTAATCCCAAGTAGTAGAACAATTACACTCACAAAATTACTAGTCAAGCTTGCAAATTCTACAAAAAGGAGACTGAATATGGTGCATAGCACAATCATCTATTGAAATAAGTGTACATCATACAACTTCATAAAGTAATAGGCTGTCCAAATATATAATTACACCAGATATTCGAAAGCATAAGGACTTTACTCGAATTTGACAAGAAGAAGGCTTACTAAAATAGTCAAGATGCCCTATAGGTGCATAAATCACTTTCGTAATATGTCAATATGATCACAAATTGGCCGAGTGAGATGTACCATCTGATAAGTGATGGAAAAATATCATATCCACAATTTTGGAGGGAGAAAAAGGAGGAGTATGAGTTGGGAAAAAAATAAGGCAGTTACTCCAAGACTAGCTTTTCCCTTTTCCCTTAAAACTACTTAAACGCAAGGTAGCTTTCAGAAAAATGTAGAGCTGTGCTTTTACTATTCTATAAATACTACAAAGTTGTCAAAATATTTTCTAGGATATATCTAAAGTGATCCTTAATCCAGTTTTAGCATATGTTTACTTCTAGGTGCAAGTGGATGCAAAATAGCATAGTAACGAATCTATGAATATAACACAATTCACAAATTAATATCTCCTATGTGTAACTATGGTTTTTTATTATTCTAACACCTCCCCTTAATCATGAATCTATTGAAAATATCAGAAAACTATATCGTATTGTAGTTCCTAGAAGCAAGGCTATTCACCCTTTACATACTGCTTGTCCATACAACCAAGGAAAGAGGCAAAAACCCAAGGGGAAAGTCCTTCCTTAAACATGGACATGAACACAATTTTGGAAATATTTTAATAAATCATTATTCACCACATGATCAACAATCCCCAAGAGTGATTTGAGATCATTTAAGGTCTTCTTAGAAAACACCTTGGTGAAGAAGTCTGATACTTTCTCTGAAGATGTGCAGTAGAGTAGAGCAAAGGCACCATCATGCACAAACTCCCTGATATAGTGCATATGGATCTAAATGTGTTTGGTTTTTTGTCTTTGAACTGGACCAATAGAGATTCGACTGGTGATTTGGTTGTCACAATACATGACAATGGAAGTCTCTGATTCAATCCCACACTCTCCAAGTATTCCCTGCAACCACAGACATTGAGTAGTTTCATTCACAGCTCCACTATACTATGCCTCTGTAGATGATGTTGATGTATTTGTAACTTTGGAATGTATTCACTTGTATATATTATGTATTGTACCTTGATGTTCCTAGTGGGAAGTATCTATAATGTAATTGAGTAATGCCATACCCCGATGTCCCTATCGGGAGAATCAATAATGCAAATAATTCATGTAAATTCATAGAGGATAACCCTCCTTATTGCTTAAGGGTTAAATTCCCCACAGTTTTAGAGCACTAGGGTTCTTAGACTCTCCTATAGAAGTCAACCCTAGTAAGTTATTGTCAAGTTGGGAATCAGTATAAATAGAGAGTGAGACTCTCTATTTAACACACAATCACTCACACTCAGTTGTAGCAAATGAGTGAGAGAGAAGGGGCTGGTATAAGAGAGAGAATAGCTGTCGGAGATCATCTTACTATATTTGGGTTTTTTTGTTGCCATTGGTGCTTAATCTATCTTTAAGGAAGTTGCAGGGTTTTGTCCTTTATGGTTTCCCAAGGAAAATATTTGTGTATTTTGTCTCTTGGGATTGATTGATGTACATGTTATTCTATCAGTTAAGATCCTAAGATAATACTGCCTAAATGATAAAAATATAACATGGTATCAGAGCTAACTTGAGAAGAAGATACTGTGCAGCTGCGGAAGCTAGGGATTCTTACTTTTTGGGTCTCTCTCCACAATCCACTAGTAAAAGGAGGTTGGGATGAATCTCCATTGAAGGGCACATCTTTCTGTTGAAGCAGAATATGATTCTGAGCACTTTCAATTTTTGACCTACCAGTGCATTGGGAAATTAGGGATTTTCACTGAAGAGGAATTTTTGAGTGATCCTAGGATAGGATTTCTCTCCTCCTCAAAATAAAAGTTTGGAGACCAGAATCAAGGTTTTTGGTTGGGTAGAACTCTGGGAAAGTCAAACCCTAATTTTCCCTAGAATAAAAAAACCAGCACTGCAAAAGATCAGCTCCAGATCTAATTTTTTAACTTCTAAAATTGGTAAGATCTAAATCTTTTTTATTTCCATTTGAGATTCTCAGTTAAAATGTCTCATCACACCAAGGTTGATGAAAAGCTTGAGGAAGTTGATAACTTCGAATCCTGGAAGTACAGGATCTCCCTAGTCCTGCAAGAAAATGATTTGGAATCTTAGATGAGTGAAGAGGTTCCAGTTCTAGAGGGAGATGAGGCTAAGTCCTTACACAAGAATAACTTTATCATGGGGAAAATTATTATTGCTGATTCAATCAAGGATCACCTCATACCACAGGTGTCCTCCCTAAAGACACCTAAAGATATGTTTGAAGCCTTGACCAAGCTATTTGAAGGAAAGAACATAAATCGAAAGATGACTTTGAGGAATCAATTGAAGACTATGAAGATATAGAATGCAGAGACCATACAATCATACTTTACAAGGGTCTCTTAGATAGAATAGTGACTTGAAGAAGTAGATTAGGAAGTGGAGAATGCAGAGATTTTGATGACCACCTTGAATGGTCTCCCTAGGTCATGGTACTCCTTCATTCAAGGGATTTGTGCTAGAAGAAAGCTAGTCAACTTCAGTAGATTGTGGGAGGAATTCTCACAAGAAGAAGCTCGAATAGTAGCCCAAGAAGAGAAGATGGGAGGTGAAGATCAAGCTCTCACAGTACACTCCAAGAAAATTAGAAGGGACTATCATCACCCCAAAGGTAAGCATTCTCACCAGAAAGGTAACTTAAGAAATACTAATAGAGATTTATCTAAAATCAGATGTTTTACTTGTGATGAGAGAGGACACTATGCAAGAGATTGTCCTAGGAACAAAAATGTCTCTCACAAGAAGAAGGGAAACAAAAAAATACATCATGCTCATGCTGCAGGGGAAGATGAACCTTCCACAAAGAGAATCAAACAAGAAAGTGATGATTCTTCAAGTGATGAAGAATATCTTCCGATTTCTGCTCTCACGGGAACTATCACACATGGAAGCAATGACTGGCTTACATACAATGGGGCTTCCAAACATATGACAGGATTCAAAGAATCCTTTGTGAAACTATCTAAACATGAATCACATCACAAGGTGAAACTTGGGGATGACTACCAGTATCCAATAAAAGGTAGTGGTGAATCCTCCTACAAGCTAGACTCTGGAAAGTCTATGAAGATGAAGGATGTCTTGTTTGTACCAGGACCAAAGAACAATCTCCTCTCCATATATGCATTGGATGAAAAAGGTGTAAGGGTTGTGTTTGTAGATGGCCAAGTTCTTATGTGGCCAAAGGGAAAGGATATAGATGATGCAGCAGTGATTGGGGAACAAGAAGGAGGACTATACAAATTGAAGGGCCAACTAGAACAAGATTTGGTCCATGACTCAATAGATCCAAATGAACTTTGGCATAGAAGGCTTGCACATGTGCACTATAGACCACTACCACTTGCAAGAAAATTTGTTGAAGGTCTTCCAAAAATACAGACAAAACATGATGGTGTCTACAAAGGATGTGCGAAAGGAAATAACACAAATAAGACATTTCCAAGTAGCGAGAGCAAGGAAAAAGGGATATTGGAAACCATCCACTCCGATGAATGCAGTCCGATGTCATCCAATTCATTGAGTGGGTATGCATACTATATTTGTTTCATTGATGATTTTTCTAGGAAGACATGGATATACTTCTTGAAAAACAAAGATGAAGTATTCAACAAATTCAAGGAATTCAAAGCCTTGATCAAGAACCACACATAAAGGAAGATCAAATTTTTTTTATTAGACAATGGTGGAGAATTCACATCAAATGAATTCAAAGAGTTATGCATATATTTAGGGATTAAGAGGGAGTTAACCACTTGTTGAGGCCTGGAAATTCGCAGGAGGCAACAGTAAGGGATTCTCCCCAATCAACGTTCCCAACTAGCCCGTTGATTGTTTGAAATAGGGAATCCGTCCGGTTTGCGGTCCGGCTACCGTAGGTCAAGGAACAAACTAAGGCTTTACCGGTTGCGGCCTGGCCCACCGATTTTTTGTATTTTGACTTAAAGAAATGATATGCAAGTGCCTAACTAAATGCAGGGTGATCAAGCTGCAGGGAGCGGTCACAAAGTGATGCACAGGTTCTTACCTCTCGTCTTGTGCTCGCGAGCAACCAAACCAGATACAAAAGAAGTAAGCTGACTATCTATACTATCCCTAGGGAGCAAGGTTATCATTTTGGGTGAGCAATAAATTTTCACATACATAAAGAAGAATCACAGGTAGCTGATACTTCTTCTAAAGCACATGAACACTTACAGATAGTCAAATAACCAGATAGCCGATCATTTTATAACAACATCTATTACTCACAGCGAAAAATATCCAGAAATTACTGAAGAACATTTAGCAAGAACATAGGTTCAGTATATCGAATACTCTTACAGTAAATGAAACACAGCTGAAAATGAAATAGTTCCTCTTCAACATTATTCATTGAGTTTGCATTGATACATTTCGCTTTTCACTCTCTCGGACAGGAAAAAATTGCAGTTCCTATGCAAGACGAAGTAGTTCATCTTACAAGTAAACCAATACAAAGTTTTCCAGGGGAAAAAGCCCTTTTTCAGTCCTACTTCCCTCTATTTAAACTACCCCCGCTGCCCCTTGGGCTGCCACCCCAGCGTGTGACTTTTTAGTATCTTCAACGATTCCGCTTCTTGTTCTGGCCGCTACGTTTTCCCAATCATTCTCTATGAGCGTTTTATCTTCTAACTAGTAACAGATGAGTCTTCCTCTATCCGTTCCTCCTTCGTTTGCTTGCTTTGTCCTTTTTTGCGTTTTGCCTTCCCTGTGATCGTGCCGGTTCCGATCCGACCAAGCTACGTCTTATCCCATGGTCGCTTTAGTAGCACCGAATTCCTTCTGCAAACAATTACAATGCATTATTCGCTACAAAGGGGAGTTTTTTAAACATTTAAACCTTCTCTACCCAGCATTGTACATCCGCAAGAAGCCAGCCAGGTTCGCTTGGACAAGGTATCGATTTAAGCTTTGGGCGGGAAAAATTATAAGTGGCGGTCGACCAAATTCTACATCGGATGAGACGAGACTTCAGGAGCCGCAACGGTAGGAAATTATAGAAACCGGGTGAGCGGAAACATGGGCCAAAAAAAGGGTAATCGGACGTCGGGGGGAAGAGTGCTTCGGGAACCAGGAGGGGTGGCTCATCTGCAACGACGGACAGAACAATGGTAGGGGACAGGAGACGAGGTGGAAAACTTAGTTCGGGTGGGGGAAGACAAGGTCGGACGTCGGATGATACTTGAATCGGGAGCCAACTATCTCCTCCCGGCCGCAATGGCAGGCGAGTGGAAGCTTATGGACAAGAGATTTTAAACTAAACGAATCGGGTGTTAGACGGTTCAGGAAATCGGACGAAAGAAAGGTCTAGGAGCTGCAATGGCGGAAGGGTTGAAAGTTCGCAGTGCCCGATCCAGTAGTAAAAGAGGCCCGCTTAAAGGGAAACTGAGGTATTTGAGCAGTGCTAAGGATCAGCTGTAACCAACCTCACTTATTTTTACAAAGGATGTGCTGAAGAATAGGAAATTTTCTTCTCTTCGACCACACATTCACGACCCGAACCAAAAAATGAACAAGGAATACATAAATTACTGACATCCACCTTCAGAGACACAGAAGGAAACACGCTCAAGGAGCTTAAAAGTTCAACGATCAAGCCACACAAAAATAATTAGGAGGGGCCCAGAAATTAAAACATTAATTTGGGGGGGGGGGAACAGTTGCGGCAGCAACAACTGGTGATTACCTGGTGAACCTAGATCTCTGGGTGACCTTTCTTTGAGTAGCAGACTGTTTCCTAACCAAAATTCATTAAAAGAACTCTTCCAGCTGTCCGGATCTCTCCCATGACCGAAGTGTGTTCCTTAATCATATATGCTAGTCCCATTCAGGGAAAGGGGTAACCGAAACCTTCAAGTCCAGACCACTATGTTGAGGCCAGAGTATGATTTTCATTATTACCTCTGTTTTCAGGTAGCTAACAGTGTGGACACCACAGGATTTCATCATATAGTAAACAGCAGTATCCGTTTGTTCCTCATTCCCATGCCATTTTAACACTTTGTGCCTTTGGACTTTTGTCCTTTTATCTGAGTCCTTCTGTACGCCCTTCTTACTGAATTTTAATTCAAGATCCTCTATCCCATAGTGCCCTTTTGTGTGAGTGGTGTACTTTAAGTCTCAGCTCACGGACGGAGAGGATCTTTTGGCAATTTAGTATTTATGCTTTAGCACTTGCTTTGATTTATGATGCTTTCATAGAAGTTTGACTCTTTATCTGCCTTTGGGAATTTGTTTCTCAGCATGGGATCATTTATATTTAATACGTTGTTCACCTTGCTTCCTCTCATGGGTCCTTTACTGTCGCTCCTTAGAACATTTTGAATGTGACGTGGATGGAGCCCTGACATAGTACTCCAGACTCTTTGAATCCGGTTTAATCCACAGGGGTTAAGCTGGACTTCAATGCACACAACATTTTATTCGAGAGCTGCTAGGCTGGAAGAATTCTTTAAGCAATACACAGGCTGATACTCAACATATTTGCTATTCCCAAAAGACCTTAATATCCCTCAGACAAACGCAAGTTCGTTTCCCTTATTGAAAATCAAAACTTAAAATTAAATCAAATGAAAGCATGACTTGAAAACAACCACACAGCTTATTTATGTACAAGGCAGAACAAAACAAAGAAAACTAAGAAAATTAGGGCTTGAGAACCAAACCATTAACTGGCAAGTTCTCCTCCCATCCTTGTAAATCTTGCAGCTTATAAGTGGCAGGGCCAAGTTTGGCTACAATCTGAAAGGGGCCTACCCATAACTGCTGGAATTTGGTATGCTTTCCTTTTTCATCATGGGGGTGGTCCCACTTGAGAACTAAGTCTCCTACTTCAAAGTCCCTTTTCCCAGCTTTATGCTTGTCAAACCACCTTTTGATTACTTCCTGCTGTTGTTTGAAATGTTCTCTAGCCTTGGATCTGGCTTCTTCTGCTTTTAGGAGATTATATATTCTTATTTGCAGAACCTCATCATCTGACCCCCTAGACTCTTGAGCTAGTATGGAAGATGGTAGCAGAATATTGGGATGCAGGATGGCTTCCTTTCCGTACACAAGGGTATAAGGTGACGCTCCTAATGCAGACTTGGGGGTAACTCTATCAGCCCACAGGGCATTTGGTAAGGCTGAGTGCCAAATTCACTGGTTTTCTATGACAGTCTTCTTCAGGATTCTAATGAGGTTTTTATTGGAGGATTCAGCCAGGCCATTCCCCTGCGGATAGTAGTTAGCAGAATAATGTAATTTTATCCCTTTCTCATGAGCAAAAGCAGTCAATTTAATGGATGAAAAGTATTTAGCATTATCAAAAACCACTGAAATTGGAACTCCAAACCTGGTCATGATATGATCTTGTAGGAAGCTGATGACTTCGTCTTCGTTTACCTTGCGTAATGGGATAGCTTCGACCCAGCGAGTGAAGTAATCAGTCGCAGTGAGAATGTACTTGTGTAGCAGAGAAGAATTTGGTTTTATTTCTCCAATAATGTCCATCCCCCATTGTTCAAATGGTTATGTGATCATAACAGGATTTAGGGGTGCTGCTGCCCTGGGCTGTCTTCCGCCACACCTTTGGCAAGTATCACATTTTCTGACGTGTGCATGTGCATCTCTGAAAAGTGTTGGCCAGTAATAACCGGCTATGAGAACCTTGTGGGCTGTAGTGTCCCCTGAGTAATGTCCCCTAGCCGGGCCATCGTGCAATTCAGATATTACTTTCTCGACATCCGCTTTCTCCAAGCATCTCAGGAGGACTCCATCATAGTTTTTTCTGAACAATACGCCTTCTATGATTTGATAGGAAGCTGATTTCGGACACAGAGATCTTCTTTGTTTGGAACTCCAATGTTCCGGTAACACCCCTGACTGCAAGTAATGCACAAGGTCTCTATACCAAGACTCAGGAATGGTGAATAAAGGGAAAACATATGTTACATGCAACTCAGCTTCATCTTCCCATGCTCGTTCTTCATCGTTTGTCTTCCCAGTCATCAATTTGCATAACCCTTGACCTTTTACTATAGTAGCTGGCTTGAATTCAAGATCATATTCTTGAAGGGATGTTACCCAATTGCCCCTTCTTTCCCCTAGTTCCTTTTGAATGAGAAGGGATCTTATAGCCGGGTAGGGGACTATTACCTTGGTTCGATTTTTTAGTATATAAGGCCTGAATTGCTTTACTGCCTTAAATACTGCATATGCCTACTTATCAATGGTTGGGTAGTTTAATTCAGCCCCTTGCAGCCCAGTGCTCATAAAAGAAATTGGGAATTCATCACCCCCATCTTCCTTTTGCATAAGTACGGCTGCCAATGAATCATCGGACGCAAATGTATACATAATGAAGTCCTTGTCAAAGTCTGGACTTTTCAGAGAAGGTGCATGTGCGACAGCAGTCTTGATTTTACTGAAAGAATTTTTTTCAGTCTCAGTCCACTTAAACTGTGCGTTTTGCTTGACCATCTGCTGTAGTGGTTTAACAGTCTGAGCAAAATCAGGCACAAACCTACGCACGAAATTTATCGTTCCCATGAAGGATTGGATTCCTTTTTTATTATGAGGCATGGGGATTTGTTCAATGGCCTTAATTCTTTCTGGGTCTATAGATATACCTCTCTTTGAAACTATATACCCCAGTAACTTGCCTTCTGTGACCGCGAATACGCACTTCTTAGGATTTAGGGAAATGCCATACTTCCGACAGCGCTCGAAAATTTGCTTTAGGTGGAACGCGTGCTCCCCTCTTTTCTTTGAAAATACTGTGATATCATCAAGGTATACCACCACACTTTTCCCAATCAGTCCTCCAAAATCTATGTCCATAGCTCTCTGAAATGTCGCGCCAGCATTAATTAGGCCAAAAGGCATTCTTTTATATGCGAAAGTTCCCCATTTAGTTCTGAATGTTGTTTTCAATCTATCTTCCTCAGCCACTAACACTTGATTGGAGCCAGAGAATCCGTCTAACAATGAAAACAATTCAGAACCAGAAACCATCTGTAGCAGTTGCTCCATGGGAGGCACCGGATAATTGTCTTTGTCTGATGCGCGGTTTAAGTTTATGAAGTCCACGCACAGTCTGATTTCTCCCGACTTTTTTCTGACCGGCACCAAAATTGACACCCATTCTGAATGCCGGACCTTAAAAATAATCCTATCATCTAACAATTTCTTCACTTCGCTCTGGATTAGTGGTTCCATCTTTGGGTGCATCTTCCTCAGTGGCTGCTGATATGGCTTGATGCCTGCTTTAATAGGAATGACATGTTTGATGATATTAGTGTCATAGGTTTTTAAATCTGCATACGTCCATGCAAAGACATCTTTGTACTACTTAAACAAACTGAGGAACTTGTCTCTTTCTGCTGGTGAACAACACTTGCTGAGGTTCACGAACTTAGGCTCCGTTTCAGTCCCCAAATTTATTAGCTCGAACTATAGAGTTGAGCTGTGCGTATTCACATTAGCGAGTCTTCTAAATTTCTCGTTCAGGTCAAACATCTTCTCTAACGTCCTGACCCCTTTGGGAATGAAATTGTCATATTTCATTTCAGCCTTATGTTCCTCATCGTCGATAATGGCTCCTTTAAAAACCTCCTCATTTGTCAAGCATTCAATTATTTGCTGATCATCGTCAAATACTCGCAAGTTGGTGATCATGTCGGGAACTGATGGCCTGAAAAGTAATTCAATAGAGCATTTGTTATTATTGGGAACCAATCTGGCGGCTGATGTAGCTAGAAGATTAGCAGCTGCATTTTTTATTCTTGGAATTGAAATAATGTTAAATGCATGAAAATTTCTTAGCAAATCCCATACCTCATTTTGGTAAGCTTTCAAATGAGGGGAAACACAATGTATTTGATTCCTTACTTGTTTCACAACTATGTCTGAGTCCCCAAAAACTTTTAAATTACTAACCTTAATCTCAATCGCCTTCTTGAGTCCCTGCAGCAGTGCTTCATATTCGGCCATTTTGTTAGTACACTCAAACTCTAATCTACAAGATAGGAAGTGTTTATTTTTTTGTGGGTCAATAAGGACGCAGCCGGCCCCTGACCCTTCTAATGTCTTCGAGCCGTCAAAATATAAAGTCCAAAAAACATTATCTACTGAAAAATAATCTACTCCTACAGCTAAGTCTACTATTTTACAGTCAAGCTCATCAGCCTGAGAAAAACGAAGGAGATCAGGTTGGGTGTCAGATGTGTCAGATGTGTCCCTGGCTTCTTCCGCCTGATAATTCCCTGGTTCCAGTTCAAGAAAGTAGTTTCCCAGCACAAATTCGACTGGTATGTTCTTCTCATCCAATTGAGTAACATTGTGCTTCATTTGAGCTTCTCCCAGAACCCTAATCTGATTGGGACTCCCTTTGTATGGCAGCCAAAGATGTGACCAATCTGAGGCGAAATATCCATTCAACTTAGCTGACCAATTTCTACTCAGAACCAGGCCGTAAGCGTCTGGTATATCAGCCACCACGATGTTAATAACTTGGCATACTCTATTATCAGATGCTAGGTGTATTAGGATGTCTTCCATCTCACCGATCACCTTGACGTCTGTCCTATCCAATTGCACCACCCTCCACGTGGATGGTTTAGGCTATCCATTGATTTTCTTACATACTGATATGGGCATGACATTAATTGACGCTCCTGAGTCTACTAGACAATTGTGCACGTTATGATTAAATATTTCGAAAGTTAGGAGGAAAGGTGGATGTTTAGTTTTAGACATACCTCCAGTGCTAGCTTCTCCAATTTCTTCTTCATCCCGAGGCTGATTATCAGTGGGCAACTTTTCTTTAGACATTTCAAGTGCCTTTAACAGCTTTTCTTTCTGCTGGGGTACTTTGCACATTTCAAATAGTGGGACATTTGCCTTTATTTTCTTTAAATCTTCAACAATGTCATATTCAATTGGTGTTTTAATGGACAGATATTTATCAGCGCTCACCTTCTCTTCACTTGGCTTAGGCAGTGTTCTGTTTTGTTTAGGATCATGGCTGGTAATGGTAAATTCCGGAATCTGATCAGCCAAGGATTTTTCTTGAAACTTCTTTTTGATATTTATTTGCAACCTTCGGATCTTTGGGAGCAAGAGACTGTCATCACTAACCATACCATTGCTTCTAGTTGTTATGTTAGCTTCCTTGATGTCCCTGTGTCCTTGAGTATTTTCCTCTTCTGCATCTAATAAGGAGACATAATTCCATAATGCCATGGTCTCTTCTTCCTGTTCTTTTGTAGAAGCAGAAGCAGCACTTTCTTTCTTTTCCTCCTCATCCTCTTCCGTTAATCTCAAATCCAACATATGATTCATGACTAATGTCATCAAATTTATCCATTGTGGACAGTTCTTTTCGGAATGAGGTTGTTGATGGAAAGTACAAAAATTTTCCATCCCTATCTCAGTCAGATTCATGGATGCAATTTTTTGAGGAGGAGGTTGGGGCTGATTGTTGTCCTCTTTTTTCTTATAATATGGCCTGAAAAACTTATGTGCTTCTTTTTCCTTTTCTAAGTCTATGATCTTGTTGGATAGCTTTTGCATCATTTTAGCCATGCTTTCATAATCTGGTGTCCTTTCTTCCTTAGGTTTAGTGAACAATAAGGTTTTTTTTTTTCGCACCCTTCTCTCCTGATTGCTCTGGATAGTCTTCAATGCTTTCTCTTTCTGCCACCACCACTTCTGCCTCTTCATAGGTTTCTGTCAAAGTAGTCTTGGCCCTACCCTTTGCAAACATGGCCAAATCAGGGCCCAATGCTGAAGTATAGTATTCGATCAGTACTTTGTCTGAAGGCTTATCTGTTTCGGAGAAATTTTTAAGATATGCTGCAAACCTTTGTGTGAAACTGTGTACTTTTTCCCTTTTCACTTTCTTTAATGCACATAGTCCTTTCATGAGGGCAGCGTGGGTATTTTGTGTTGTGTACTTGCTCCTAAACATTCTTTCAAAAGTATCCCAGTCTGGGATAGAGTTAGCGGGCAATCCAAAATACCACGAGGCCGCAGCTCCTTTGAGGGTATGTGGGAATAGTCTACACACTACATCTTCATGCTCCCCAGCCCTCAGACCTTCTATTGCCAAGTAGAAACTTTGTAGATGATCATCCACTAGGATCTTTTCATTAGGGTCAAATTTAGGCAGTAGCTTCTCAAAGGCTTGAGGTAGATCATGCAGAGGTGGGGTGAGATTCAGGGTTGATCTGGCTCTCCATGCTAGTGGTGGTGGATTTGGTGGTGGGGGAGGAGGTACATTTGTGTTAACGCCGGCCATGAGTAAAGGTGGTGACTGTGGAGGTGAACCAACAGGGGTATGAACAGGAGAAATGTAAGGGGTCTCCGGGCCTTCTTGATTCAGAGGCAGCTCAACTTCTTGCAAGGCAGTTTCAACAAGTTCTACCAATCTCCAACCAATACCAAATATTCTACTATGGGACGGTCTTTCTTCTTGTATTCTCTTCTAGGTAATTCATGAATAATTGGCAGCCCTCCAATTTTCTTTATATAAGCATGAGTGTGTCTCCTCAGATCCTTTAAAATCTCGTTGCAAACAGGAAATAAATGTTCTCTGTTGTCTTCTTCCGGAATTGGATTACGCGGTCCACTACTTTCAGAACTGTAACCAGCGGAATAATCTCGGGGAAACGGGTTTCCTTGGCTAGCCATGCACTGGCTGCCCTCCTTCTAGCACCAAAAATGTTGAGGCCTGGAAATTCGCAGGCGGCAACAGTAAGGGATTCTCCCCAATCAACGTTCCCAACTAGCCCATTGACTGTTTGAAATAGGGAATCCGTTCGGTTTGCGGTTCGGCTACCGTAGGTCAAGGAACAAACTAAGGCTTTACCGGTTGCAGCCCGGCCCACCGATTTTTTGTATTTTGACTTAAATAAATGATATGCAAGTGCCTAACTAAATGCAGGGTGATCAAGCTGCAGGGAGTGGTCACAAAGTGATGCGCAGGTTCTTACCTCTCATCTTGTGCTCGCGAGCAACCAAACCAGATACAAAAGAAGTAAGCTGACTATCTATATTATCCCTAGGGAGCAAGGTTATTATTTTTGGTGAGCAATACATTTTCACATACATAAAGAAGAATCACAGGTAGCTGATACTTCTTCTAAAGCACATGAACACTTACAGATAGTCAAATAACCAGATAGCCGATCATTTTATAACAACATCTATTACTCATAGCGAAAAATATCCAGAAATTACTAAAGAACATTTAGCAAGAACATAGGTTCAGAATATCGAATACTCTTATAGTAAATGAAACACAGCTGAAAACGAAATAGTTCCTCTTCAACATTATTCATTGAGTTTGCATTGATACATTTCGCTTTTCACTCTCTCCGACAGGCAAAAATTGCAGTTCCTATGCAAGATGAAGTAGTTCATCTTACAAGTAAACCAATACAAAGTTTTCCAGGGGAAAAAGCCCTTTTTCAATCCTACTTCCCTCTATTTAAACTACCCCCGCTGCCCCTTGGGCTGCCACCCCAGCATGTGACTTTTCAGTATCTTCAACGATTCCACTTCTTGTTCTGGCCGCTACGTTTTCCCAATCATTCTCTATGAGCGTTTTATCTTCTAACCAGTAACAGATGAGTCTTCCTCTATCCGTTCCTCCTTCGTTTGCTTGCTTTGTCCTTTTCTGCGTTTTGCCTTCCCTGTGATCGTGCCGGTTCCGATCCGACCAAGCTACGTCTTAGCCCATGGTCACTCTAGTAGCACCGAATTCCTTCTGTAAACAATTACAATGCATTATTCGCTGCAAAGGGGAGTTTTTTAAACATTTAAACCTTCTCTGTCCAGCATTGTAAATCTGCAAGAAACTAGCCAGGTTTGCTCGGACAAGGTATCGATTTAAGCTTTGGGCGGGAAAAATTATAAGCAGTGGTCGACCAACTTCTGCATCAGATGAGACGAGACTTCGGGAGCTGCAACGGCGGGGAATTATAGAAATCGGGTGAGCGGAAACATGGGTGAAAAAAAGGGTAATCGGACGTCGGGGGGAAGAGTGCTTCGGGAACCAGGAGGGGTGGCTCATCTACAATGGCGGATGGAACAATGGCAGGGGACAGGCTATGAGGTGGAAAAATCAGTTTGGGCGGGGGAAGACAAGGTCGGACGTCGGATGATACTTGAATCAGGAGCCAACTATCTCCTCCCGGCCGCAACAGCGGGTGAGTGGAATCTTATGGACAAGCGATTTTAAACTAAACGAATCGGGCGTCGGACGATTCAGGAAATCGGACGAAAGAAAGGTCTAGGAGCCGTAACGGTGGAAGGGTTGAAACTTCGCAGCACCCGATCCAGTAGTAAAAGAGGCCCGCTTAAAGGGAAATTGAGGTATTTGAGCAGTGCTAAGGATCGGCTGTAACCAAGCTCGCTTCTTTTTACAAAGGATGCGCTGAAGAATAGCAAATTTTCTTCTCTTCGACCACACATTCACGACCTGAACCAAAAAATTAACAAGGCATACATAAATTACTGACATCCACCTTCAGAGACACAAAAGAAAACACGCTCAAGGAGCTTAAAAGTTCAACGATCAAGCCACACAAAAAATAATCAGGAGGGGCCCATAAATTAAAACATTAATTTGGGGGGGGGGGGGGGGAAGCAGTTGCGGCAGCAACACCACTCCATATAATCCACAACAGAATGTGTTTGCATAAAGGAAGAATAGAACGATCATGAAGCTGAAAGGGAAATGCTTCATGGTCAAGATCATCCCATGCATCTATGGGCAGAAGCTGCCACGAAAATGGTGTATGTACAGAACCGTACTCCACATAGAGTACTAGAGAACAAGACACTTGAAGAAATATTTTCTGGAAAGAAACCATAAGTTAGCCATCTCAGAAT
Organism: Pseudotsuga menziesii; assembly: GCA_001517045.1. Taxonomy (NCBI): domain Eukaryota; kingdom Viridiplantae; phylum Streptophyta; class Pinopsida; order Pinales; family Pinaceae; genus Pseudotsuga; species Pseudotsuga menziesii. Next base: position 931,147 of record LPNX010232919.1, read on the forward strand.
ATTCAGCTGTCCAGTGTACATACACATTCCAAAAGAAAAGAGGACAAAGTTAGATCCTTTTGGAAAAAAGGGTATATTTGTGGGATATAGTGAAATCTCAAAAGCTTACAAAATATACTTCCCAGGATTCAAGAAGATCGACATTAGTAGAGACGTAACATTCAACAAAGACTCAGCTTACAACAAATCTAGAAAGAGACCAATTGAAGACTCTGAAGAAATAGAAGTACCCAGAATTCAAGATACAACTATGAACAATGCAAATCAATAAGAAGATTGAGAAATAGAAGAACCCCAAGAACATTTAGATCCACCCCAAGAGAAGAATCCTCACAAGAGGAAACCTACATGGGTATGAGAGGCTATCCAAGGTGTAGAAAGATATGGGGCTCCAGAAGAAATGCACAGAGAAAGAAAAAGAACTAGGTCCTACTTTGGTTATGTAGCCCTATAATGTGACATCATTGATAAAGAACCTTCCAACTATGAAGAAGCGGTAGAGAAGAAAGAATGGAAGGATGCTATGATCAAGGAGTACTAGTCGATCATGAAGAATGATGTCTGGGATGTTGTCCCTAGACCAGAGGGGAAGTCCGTTGTGACTTACAAGTGGATATACAATATTAAGCATGCTGCAGATGGAAACATAGAGAAATATAAAGCAATATTTGTGGATCATGGCTTCTCCCAGAAAGAAGGAATAGATTATGAAGAAAATTTTTCACCTATATCCAGAAACACTTCCATCAGATTAGTACTTTCTCTAGCTGTAGTGATGAAATGGAAGATACACCACATGGATGTCAAGACTACTTTCTTGAATGGTGTAGTAGAATATGAAGTGTATGTGGAGCAGCCACTCGGTTTTGAGACACATGACAGGGAGACTCATGTGTGTAAATTGAAGAAATCATTGTATGGATTTAAATAGGCACCCAGGACATGGTAGAGAAGAATTGATAGCTTCCTATCTAGTTTGAGCTTTACAAAGAGTAAAGCAGATTCCAACCTTTGCTACAAGGTTGAAGAAGGGAACCCAGTGATACTGCTAATGTATGTAGATGATATGTTTGTAACATGTGTGGATGGGTTGATTAATGATATGAAGAGGAAGCTTTCTGCCGAGTTTGAGATGAAGGACTTGGGTATGATGCACTACTTTCTTGGAATGGAGGTGTGGCAGAATGCAGATGGAATCTCCCTAGGACAAGGGAAGTATGCAGTAGAGATCCTGAAGAGGTTCAGGATGATGGAATGTAAGGCCATGACCACACCTATGGAATTGAACCTGGAGCTATTAACTGATGTGTCATGAGAGATGGTTGATGCTATGATATATCGTCACATGATTGGGTCCTTGATGTACTTGATGAATACGAGACCAGATATTTTATTTGCTATGAACACATTGAGCCAACTCCTGATGGATCCGAGACATGTTCACCTAATTGCTGCAAAGCATATTTTGAGGTACCTAAATGGTATTATTTGATTATGGGCTCAAGTATAAGGTGGATCAGAATATTAACCTAGAAGTTTATGTTGATTCATATTGGGAAGGAAGTGCCATCGATAGGAAGAGAACTTCAGGGTGCTGCTTAATTATGGGATTAGGTGTGATCTCTTGGTTTAGCAGGAAGCAATCCTACGTGGAACTAAGTACAGTCAAGGCAGAGTATGTCACAGTTTGTTTGGCTAGTTGTGAGGCAATATGGCTTAGGAAGCTACTATATGATTTATTTGATATTCAATTGGATGCTACTTGTATATATTGTGACAACCAGAGTTGTGTGAAGTTTTCAAAGAACCAGGTGTTCCATGACAAGTCAAAGCATATCGATATCAAATATCACTATATCAGGGATATGGTGCAGAGAAGAGCAGTGAAGCTCCAATATGTTGCAATGGATGAGTATATAGCTGATGTGTTGACCAAGCCATTATCTAGAGTGAAGTTTGAGTACTTCAGGGAGAAGCATGGTGTTCTCCAGATTAAGGGGAAGTGATGAGTTCGTGAACCCTTATAACATGGTGATAGGATTGGTTCCTTCCATGGTCAGATGTAAGCGTAGAGCCCTTCTTACATGGTGATAGGATTGGATCCTTCCATGGTCAGATGTAAGTGCAGATCCCTTCTGACATGGTGATAGAATTGGTTCCTTCCATGGTCAGATGTAAGTGCAGAGCCATTACAATATGACTGTGGGATTGGCTCCCACATGATCGGATGTAAGTGCAGATCCATTCTGATATGATTGTGGGATTGGCTCCCATATGATGAGATATAAGTGTAGAGCCTTTATGACTGGGTCATATGTAAGTGCGCAGCCCTTCTGATATGGTGGTAGGAGGGTCCTCCCATGGTCAGATATAAGTGTAGATCCTTTCCCCAGATGATAGATGGTGTGTCCTAATGGATGTAAGTGTAAATCCTTTCTCTAGATGGTATATGGTGTGTCCTACTATGCCATTAGATATAAGTGTTGAGCCCTTCCTTGGATATTAGATGGTGTATCCTACTATGCCATAGGATGTAAGTACGGATCCTTTCTGATTGGGTTAGATAAAAGTGCTGTTCCTTTCTGACTGGGTCAGATATAAGTGTTGTTCCTTTCTCTGGATAGTAGATGGTGTGTCTTGCTATGCCAGTAGATGTAAGTGTTGAGCCTTTTTTTGGATGATAGATGGTGTGTCCTATCATGCCAGTGGATGTGAGTGTTGGGACTTTCTAACATGGTGATGGATGTGTTCCTCCCATGGTCATATGTGAGTGTTGGTTGTGCCTTTCTGACATGATTGTCGATGTGTTCCTCTCATGGTTAGATGTAAGTGTTGGATGGGCCTTTCTGACTGGGTCAGATATAAGTGTTGAATAATATGAATACCTAACTGGATGTTAGGCCTACAACCAGCATGAAAAAGGGTTGGCTTTGTATAACTTCCTATGACGAGAAGAATTGAGAGATAGCACCAGTTGATCGAGATGGCGAAAGTAATGATGATGATGATCCAGTTATGATACGGCTTCGATGATGGTCTAATGATGATATAGCTTTGATGATGATCCAGTGATGATCCAGTTTTGATGGTGATCAAGTGATGATCCAGACTTGATCCAGAGAAGAATACTTGTGTTGATGAATTGTGTCAAGAGAATACCTTCCTAGTTAATAGGGACTGTTGATGTATTTGTAACTTCAGAATGTATTTACTTGTATATCTTATGTATTATACCCCAATGTTCCTATCAGGAAGTATCTGTAATTTAATTGAGTCATGCCATACCTCGATGTTCCTATCGAGAAAATCAATAATGTAAACAATTCATGTAAAGTCATAGAGGGTAACCCTCCTTATTGCTCAAGGGTTAAAGTTCCTACAGTTTTGAGGCACTAAGGTTGTTAGACTATCGTAGAGAAGTCGACCCTGGTAAGTTATTTTCAGTCGAGAATTAGTATAAATAGAGAGTGATACTCTCTATTTAACACACAGTCACTCACACTCAGTCGTAGCACATGACTGAGAGAGAAGGAGCTGGGATAAGAGAGAGAACAGTTGTCGGAGATCATCTTACTGTCTTTGGGTTTTACTTCTACCATTGGTGCTTATTCTATCTTTGAGGAAGTTGTTGGGTTTTCTCCTTTATGGTTTCTCTGAGGAAAATATTTCTTTCTATTGTCTCTTGTGATTAATTGTTGTGCATGTTATTCTCTCGGTTAAGATCCTAAGATAGTACTGTCTAAATGATAAAAATCTAACATATGAGAGTGAAATGGCACTATACTTCTTAATTGACCAGTTGATTGGTCCATTTGCAAGCATAAACACAAATTTTGAAGTAGACTTTCAATCTTTGCTATCACCTTCCCAATCACTGTCAGTAAATCCAATTAGCTCTAAGGCATATTTTGTTGCATAGAAAATCGCATGAGTTCTTGTTCCTTGAATAAACTTTAGATTCTCTTGGTTGCCCTCCAATTAATTTCATGAGGATGATCTATGTTTCTGGAATCCACACTAACTACATAAGATATATCAATTCGATTATGAGTCAAATAAAGAAAACACCCAATCAGCTGCCTATACATTGTATTATTTACCAATGGAGAAGAACCTGCTTCTTCAAGTTTAACCCATAAAGGAATGGGGTCTTTCTTGGCTTGCAATATTTCATGTTGAACTTGTTGAGAATATTTGAAGCATACTTGGACTGATGAAATTTTATCCCATGTGATGGTTTTTAAATTTCTAGTCCCAAGAATTGACTCAACAATCCCAAATCTTTCATGGAAAAGGCATTGTTCAGTGCATCCTTCAAGGAGTCAATCTCTTTCATGGAACTTCATGTTATCAATAGGCCATCAAAATCAAAATAATAATCATTAAATAAACATGTATCAACTTCAAATAGACATTCATATCTTACTTGCATCAAACAAAATTCTGTGACAGCAAAAATATATCAATATTGGCATACCAGGCTCTGGGGACTTGCTTTAGCCCATACAATGTTTTCTTTAGCCTGAACAAAAAAGATGTATTAGACACAAAAAATTTGATTTGATGCATATAAACCTATTCTTTCATATCTCCATTTATAATGTAACACTTCACATCCATGTGATTCACTTCCCATTGCCTTGAAGTTGCAATGGCCAAAGCTAGCCTTATGGAGTCCTTGTTTGCCACTGGTGTAAAGGTATCATTGTAAGAAATACCTTGAAATTGTGAGTAGCCTTTAGATACAAATATTTCCTTATATTTCAAAGGTGAACCATCAGCATAAAATTTGGTTTTAAAAACCCACTTACACTTTACTAGATTTCTCCCATGGGGGAGATTGACTAGTTCCAATGTGTCATTCTTATGGAGCGATATGTATTCTTCGTTAATGGTTGTTTTCCATATTGGATCATCTGATGCATATTCATATGTCTGAGGTTCTAATTCAGCCATCAAATAGCACTTCTCAACAAAGAATGGATCTTTCATAGAAATGGCACTCTCCAATGGAGATCTAGTCCTCCTAGTGTCACTAGGATTCCCAACTAGTTCCCCACCTACATGAATGGTAATTTCTGCCCATTTTGGTCTTGTAGGATGGTTAGGATATGTAATTAAATAATCATTATTAGATATATAATAATCATCAAACTCATTATCTTCTTCACTTACATTCAATGGTGGTGGTGATGAAGAATACTCTCCAATTTCGGTTGCTGCTAAAGTCTCTTCTTCAAACCAAACACTCATTTCGATGAAATATTTTTGAGTTCTCAAGTTGGTCATATTTTACCCTTTGGAATATTTAGAATACCCAACAAATAGTCACTCTTTTTTTTGGGTTCGCAAAGGCTTCCACTTTTCATTTGGAATTCTAGCCCAAGCCTTTGAGCCAAAAATCCTGATATGGGTCACATCTGGATTGTGCCCACTCCAATATTTGAAAGGAGTGATTACATAAATATGCTTGTGAGGCACCCTATTCTAGATATAGGATGCATATTTTATTTCTTCAGCCCAAAACATTGGTGGAAAGTTTTTTGACTCCATCATGCAAGTTTTCATCTCCTTGAGCGATCTCATTAGAAGAAATTTCAACTCAAAATGGGCCTTTTAACTTTGATTCAAATTCCATGTCATCATGTGTTAGCCAATGAAATTGCTTTAAATTTGAAATAC
>LPNX010232928.1:3827-15819 GCA_001517045.1 Pseudotsuga menziesii
TTCGGAGCCGATTGGGCAAAAGACGTGGAGCTGTTGGGGCAAAGATTCGGAGCTGATGGTGCAAAGTTTGTTATCTAGCTGATTAGTACTTAGTGGTCTGTTAGGAATGGAGTTGTAACAACTTCCTAGTGGTGTAGGAAATTCAGTTACAAACTCTAATTTACGCCGACCATTCTGTTATTGATCTGCTGGAGGCAGACTTATTGTTTAATCTATATATTTGTATCTTTTTATGAGATGGGGGTTGGAACCCATCGAATGTAGTAATTTGTGGAGAACATATCTGTCTTATTTTTTTGAATACCAAAATGAATGCATGAGAGTTCTTTTTCAGAGATTCATGTATCATTGACGTTGCAGTCCGTGCTCTCTCTCTCTCTCTCTGTGATTGTAATTTTTCCTATGTAACACTCCGTTCTGTTTTTCTTTCGTATCTGGAACATAGCGTTTGATGATTAGAATTCATATACTTATGCTCTATTCATCGTTTCAGGTATTATATGATTTTTATTCTACTAAAGTTGATATGGAATTCGTCTTAGACGCTCTATATTCATGGGCTGTTCCCTCATCTCTTCTATTTCACCTTGACAAATGAAATGACTGCAATTATGTGATTATCTTGCCTTTGAAAAATCCTGTGTATGCATTTTGGGGATCTTTTTATATGTATATGACTCCGTTGCCCAATGGATATGTGATTGTTTCAACCAAATAAATAAACCTTTAAATATTGTTACCATTTAGTCTTGCAAAGTTGTAAAGTTCAAATTGAGAGATCCCTCTCTGGAAGAGAATATCAATATCTCTCCTAAAGTGGTTTTGCTGTTACCTCGGGGTGTACCTTTTACAACCTGGGTACATTCTGAGTGCTAACAGAGTGGATGAAGCTATAGGTGCTCCAACACCTTTTTGCAGAGGAACTGTTTACCACCTGTGAAAGCACTTTGGTTGCCAATTTATGCAAGCATGGGCATGATGAGCCATTCATGTTCCAGCACTCAATAGGAGGCGCACTATCTCGATCTTTTCTAGCATGCAAAGTACCAAATGGACCAATCTCACTGAGGTATTTGCTTAATTCACTACGCAATAAGGCACATTCCTCTTCATCAGGGACCAACTTGTCTATAGCAGCCATGTACCCAACCTGTACCTCTGGATTTGTGTGGGGCTTTCTCCTAACCCCACCCCCAGGTGCTGGTTTGGCCAACCAAGATGGAGAATAATATTTTGGTGTTAATACATATGCTAAGGCATGCGGTGGAACGTTGAGATGATCCCACCTTTTGACCACATGTGTGTGAATATGGTCATATAGGATGGGATCCTTCGATTCAACAATATCTTTAATCTGGCCCAACATGCTATCCATCTGCTATACACCTCCCCAATTACCGACTTATCTGTATCTGCAAATCGAATCATGTGATAAATGGGCTTTGTGAACTGCAAAACAAACTTGACACTTGCCCAAAATTGACCATCAAGAACCGTGTCTTCCACGTCTTGAAAATCACGGCTGTTAGATGTGGATGTAGCCCTATCTTTCAAGACTTACCATGATTCACTTGATACCATGCTAGCCAATGCCTCTCTTACCTTCAAAAGGCGCTTGAAGGTGAGGTAATATCTAGCAAATCTAGTCTTTGCTATCTTTAATAGCTCTAACTTTGAGTGAGCGCAGAAAATGCCATGGGCATTGCTATGGTTGGTAATAAATCTTATCATGTGCTTACCCTTTTTGTACAATTCACCAATCCATTTGTATTCATTTTCCTTCAACTGAATAATGTCATGCATCAAAAGGTTCAATGTGTGAACCATACACCTGGACCAAAATATGTTGGGGTATTTATCTTCAATGATTGCTCCTGCTGCCTTACAATTAGCAGCATTATCTGTTATGACTTGGATGACATTGTATGGACCAATAGCTTCAATGTTTTTGAGTAGGAGTTCTGCAATGTTCATGCCAGTCTTGAATTTATCTGAGTAGTCATGTGCCGAAAGGAAGATTGCACCAGTAGGAGAGACACCAAGAACATTTATCAATGGCTTACCTTTCACATTGGTCCAATCATCTGATACAATTGATACCCCATACTCATTCCAAGCATTTGTGAATTACCCCAAAGCATTTTGAATCTTGGCTTTTTCCTTGTCAAGCCCCATAGTTCTAGCTTTGTCATACTCGGGGCTCTTGTATCCTGCTGGGGCAGTGCGGATGGCCTCTACCATTTCATGCCAATAGGGTGAGCAAAGAACATTGAATGGTATGCCACATGCATAGAGAAACCGATACACTTTTGAATCCATGTCATCCCTACCACCTTGATCAAGGAAATCTGATATTGTCCTGCGACTGCCACGTGATTGCATGGGAGAGAATCCACTGCCTTGGGTGGATGGGCCTCCAGTTCTTGGTGAGCATGAAAGGTCATGGTCATCCGATGATCGTTTTGATGTGTTTTGTGCTTCGAATTCTTCCTTCTTATAGATGGCTCTTTGTGTTGATACCACATTTGGGCAAACACAAACTCCTACAGTTTTTCTTTCATCACATGGAATGTGCCCACATAGATGTCTTCTCACATGGGTATATGAACCTGTGTATGTCTTGTTACAATGGGGGCAAACAAATTTGGTGGTTCCACGGTTCCACCCCCTCTAGTTCCTGCCTACCTTGTGACATATTTCCACAAGGGTGTGGGGTCCTCTTTGGTTTTCTTTCGGCTTTCCCTCTCCTCTTCCCCCTCCTCTTCCTCCTCCTCCTCCTCCTCTCCATGGTATGTGCCACTTCCCACTTCTTCATCCTCTTCCTCATTCCTCCTCCGGTTTCCATACACCACCATCAAAATAACAAATGGAACCAACAAAATAAACCATAAACCCATCATCATGGTTGATGCCGGATGAAACTAGAGATTTAACCTGTTGCTTGCAATGGAATGAGGGAGGAACTAGAGATTTAAGTTTTTAACAATGTACATTCTAGTCACTTAGATTCCAGAATCTAGACTCTAGAATGTATATTCCAAGGCCAAGCATTCAAATTTCATACTATCATAGAAATCAAATGTTAAAAAATTTCAAAATTTTAACACAAAGAAAATGGCAAATGTTTAATTTACAAACTTACAAAGAACTTAGAAGGTTGTAGAACCTACCTCTTTGGCTCCCGCTCTCCAATGGTGGCAAGCTGCAACTTTCTCCTCTCCTCTTCTTCTCTTCTTCTCTTCTCTTCTCCTCTTCTCTTTTTCTCTTCTTCTCTTCTCTTCTCCTCTCCTTTTCTCCTTTCTTCTCTTGCAAAGTGACAATGAGGTAGGAGAAGAGGGCTTTATCCCCCAAAGCCCTCCTCCTTCCCTCGAAAACCCATTTTCCTCTCTTCCACGGGTGTGGGCAGCGTTAAACGGAGGAAGCGTGCATGGGAGCGATCTCCGAAGCGTTGGGAGCGTTAGCGGGAGCGAGGAGGAAGCGAACGCTTCCTGAATTGGCAGGGAGCGAAATTTTCTGATGGGAAGCGCGCTTTGCAATTCGCTTCAGATCGGGAGCGAAGACGGAAGCGCGATTCGCCTTAGCTCCCGCAGCGCTTCGGTCCGAAGCGAGCTTCTGGAGCGGGGGCTAGGGGGGGCGCTTCCCCGCAACACAACTTTTATATGTATTTTTATTTCTTCTTAATAGAATAGATCTGAACTTACAAAAAAAAATTACCCAAACCCCAAAATTGGGCACTTTGAGGTGTTATCACATGGATCTGCACAAGCAAATTCGCACGATAATTATAGGAAAACCAACCCTTGTCACTGTTGGTGAACCTCTTCGTTTGAACTGGTGCTTTTCTAGTCACAAAGGGGTGTCCCTAGACGCCATATACTGTGATCTAATATGAAAATATGCACATATTATGAAGAAAACAGCATACTAAACTCCCTCTTTGACTGTCCTAGAACAGTTAAGAGCGATGGTTAATTTCAAGCTCTAAGTTTAAATGATTGAGATCAGATTATAGAAGTAACCATAACACATAATCAAATGGAAGTGAAATGAAAAGAATTGCACCCTGAATGAAAGAAGAATTAAAACAAGAGCATATGACTACCAATCAATACCAACAATTTAACCATTAACAACAAAAAATCAGAGAACTATAATAAGCATAATTGATTTAATGATATTCACTTACTACCCAAGAGATTGTTTGCATCATAGTGGACGATAGGTGACTTGTTGTCGAAGGTCTCCTCACTAGCAATGGTGGTAGTGGTCTAGGTGTGGTGGATGAGAGGACGAAGTGTTGCTCCACTGTTACAATAAATGCTCCCAAGGGAACTGTCTAACTCCTTTCTATAACCAATGCCATATATAGAATCCCTTCTCCTTCCAAGACAAGCCAACCTGCCAGCTTGATTTGATCAAAGAGGCCTAAAACACTAAAAAACTAAAGCTTCTGCATGCAAATCCTCTTAGAAACGTTATTGCTGTAATGAGGGCTTTATGCTTCTCTCTTCAAAGTCGACCTGCTCACCGTTTTTGGCATGTTTTCTTGCTTTCTTTTACCATAAAATATTACTTTCATTCTAATTCGACCCTTTCAACTGACTACTAGTTTGCTGTAGGTACTCGCTGTTATAGATAGTTTTATAACATTTGTATGTCATCAGAATCTTGAAGTCGACTGCCCTAGAGATATTCCTACCATTTGCTGCTCTTGTGATCTTTAATAATGACATTATTACCCTACAGGGATTTACAATCAGCTCTTCTTTGTCTCTCAACAGAAGTGAATATCAGATTCCAACAATGTATTCTACCAGGTTTTCATCAAAACAATCACTTCAGCATCTACCTTGATATTTTGCTGCCCATGTGTTCCTTTCTGACCGTGGAAAATGACTGCTGCTAAGATATTCATATAACAGTTCTGCCATATGAGACGTTGAACTGCCTCTTTGAGATGGGGAAAAGACATTGTGGCTTGAGCCTATTCATGGCTTTGAATGGCACCTTTCCATAGGATTTCGTCGGCATATATGACAAACTTTTTAATTACTTCACTGTTGTAAGAGTAATCATAGAGTTTGAACTTTGTACATTAAATTGTCAACCCGGGGTTCTATGGTGACTTGCGAGTTACTGTGCACTGTATATGCCAGTCATAGTTCCTTCTTACTCTGATCTCTCTATGTGAAGTTGTAGCTCGAAATCTTACTTGTAACACTGGTGTAGATAGTTAATAGGTCTTGGCTAGAGATTAACAGGTGAGCTAAATTAAACTAGTCAACAAAAATGTAAATTGTAGAAACATTAATCTATACTAAAAAGGAAATGCTATAAATAAAATAACACTTGCTTAAAAGGAATTACTGGAAATAAATCACACTTGCTTAAAATAAAAACTATCTTTCCAATCACAAATTACTACCCAGAATCAATGTAACCAATGTAGATATCGAAGGTTGGAGACTTTCATTACAGATTAAATTAAGCCCAAGACAAACAATTTCAATTCCAAATTGCAGCCTGTTCAATGAGAGTAAATACAACAATCCAGCTAATCAAGGAGATAGCAAGTTAAAGCTGATAATTCAGATTCTAGAAGAAAATAGTAATTGTGCTTTGAAAAAAAATAAAATCTACTTGACTAACAAAGCTGAAATGTACAGGAAATAAAAATAAAATCCAAGTGAATTCTGAATGAAATCAAATAGCTACACACACTCGTAATCCTACAGATCAAAATACAACAACAACACTTGTCTATTGAAGTGAGCCCTGCCTCCTCATACAGGGTGCTGGAAGTAGCCTACAATAGCAAGTAAATCAACTTATGCACACATGAAAGAAACAACAACCAACTCCACAAGTTCAATTAAACAAAATAGTCTATTACAGAGTTTACGTGTTTCTCCTCTATTCAAGTGATGGCTAGCTTATTTGAGCGTTGGGGTCTGCCTTTATAGCAGCCCTAGGCAATTCTAAAGTTATCAAACAGTTTTAGAAACGGTTCTCAAGCTGTTTGTTATCACATTTTTAGTAGCTAGGAGCTACTACTCATTTTGGTAGATGAGATGACAGTCATGAGCCTAGTCCTTACACTGGAGATATTTTGCATGAGAGGATATTGGTGGTGGATGATCTATATCATCATATGAGTGGTTGGATTATGCAGAGGCATACCATCAGAGGGGCCACCTTTGTGATTCTGAGCCCTCTTCATGACCTCCCTTGTCATATATTTTGAGCCTTGGTTCAGTGGAGCAGAGCAGTATTGCTGGATATTATCTTTCCTTGCCATTCAGAGGTAGCAGTGTCAGCACAGGTGGATTTCAGTTTGTAGCTGCAGCTCAGAGCAAGTATATGGTAGAGGTATCTTATGGATTTCATGGTATTTATTGGTATTCTGACTATGTTAGACCTTGCACTGTGTTGGTGATCATGATTTGTTTTTGGTTGACTATCGGTAGGACTTATGCTTGGAGTGATATAGGTGCACTAGCTATAGTTTCATATACATGCTTTGTTTTGGTTTAATTCGATGTAATGTATAGGTTAGTTCCCTTGCTCTTGGTTGCGTGCTTAGCCGTCTCCACATTATTCATCTCATCCATTGGTTATGATATCCCTTTACTTGGATTTGATTGATCAACCTGAGGACCTTACCCTCTGTGACCTCTTTGATTGGATGACCTCCATGTTTTCTCTTGGTGTCTTGGCTCTAAAGTGTGTGGCAAAGTCTATAGACCTGTTGATTTTTTTTGCCTTGTAGTTCAGGATGATTGAGTGTAGTTAGGTAGGCCTAGTCACCGGAAGTGTACCCATTAGACTTGAAACAAGTGCTCCCATCCTTGAAATTAGTTAGTGGCTAAAGGAGTAGGTACTCATCCTTTGTATGATGTTCTTCCTACTTGCTTGTAAAAAGGTAATGCTATGGCAACTCAATCGGGGCTGTGGACACTCGCTTGCAGCAGAGCTAAGGCTGTGTTAGAATTGGGGCCTAGAAGGCTATTGAGGGCCGATACCTTTGGACGCTAGCTAAGTAAACGAATGCAAAATGCAAATGTGCTTCAATGAAATATCCAAATAAATGCAAATAGTGAAAAAATGAGAAATTAAATGAAAGTAAAATGAAATGAAATGCAAAGTATGAAATTTTGAAATAAATTGGGGCTTGATAGAGTTAAAAGCATAGTGGAAAAAATCGCCGAAAAATCGGCGATGTTGCGAAAAATCGCAATTTTTTCTGGCTGCCGATTTTTTGGCCCGAAAATATCGCGACTTTTAAAAAATCGGGAAAATATGGAAAAAATTGGCAAAAATCCAGCAAAAAATCGAGAAAAATCGGCAAATAGGAGAAGAAAACGGTAAGCAAATTTTGACCCTATTAAAGTACAAATTTTTCCTTTTTAATGTTTGTCGATTTTTGCTGATTTTTTTGTCGATGTTGCCGAGAAGATGTTTTCTGGACCCTCGTCGATTTTTTCCTCTATGGTTAAAAGGGTGCCTTCTAAGCACTTCATCCATTTGTGAGACACTGTGCTTCCCTAGTGTTCGTCATTCTAACAAATGTCACAGAGGCCCCTGAAATCACTTCTCTCCAAAGGAAAATCAAGTCTTTTGCTATAGTTAAATTGACTTTGACCAAAACCTATGACTACTATTCATTTCACTTCACCCAAGAGAGGGAGGATTGATCTATAAATTACATTGCAATTAATGTGAATAAGAGTATGTATGTAGAATTGTTGCTTTTGCCTTGTGTCGCATTGAGTTATGGTTTTGCTTGTGTTGTTGTATTGATCACCACTTGTATGGCATAAATTAACGTTTAGTTGTTTACCAATATTAATCATGATGAGAATACTAACACCTTTTGTACGCATTAGTCTTTATTATGTGATTAAATTGATTTTGGTCATATTATGACCTTATTTTGACTTGGTCAACAAATCAAGTCAGCAGCAAGATCCCACTACAGGTTATCAGTGTTTATATCATATCCATTGGAGGCCAATTGGACCACTCCAAGTATCAGTTGTTAAAGAAAGACTTAATTCATCATTGTTATAAACGCTATGAAAAATAATTAAGCCTGTTTTTATTAAAATATTTGGAGTTTGCTTCACTGAGATCATGGTAGATTGGTCAGGGGCATATGAGTAGTGGATCCTAGTGTTTTGAGGTCTCCCAATCCATGTGAGCACTCAATTTTCCATTCTAGGCAAGGAAAGATCTAGATTTGGGCAAATTGAAGATTTATTATGGTTTCCAGCTAAATAATTAAAAATTAAAAGAGGACTAAGGTTTGAGATGTATGACTTGGGACTAATGAATGGAAAAGAGTGACTTGGGTTATGTTATGATGACCCCCTAGAGACTATTGGCCTCTTTTCCTAGCATTTTATTATGTTATCACTTCACATGCTTCATTTTCCCCATGGGGGCGCCTTGTTAGAATAATTTAACTTTTCTTGACTTTAGTATATGCTTTATTAGCCTGCTAGGTGTCTAGACTATGTTAGTTAGGCTCCCTAGTACATACATGACCATCATATGATGTTTGTCCACCATGGTGTGCCCTCTTTCAAATGTTTTATCCTGCTTTTACTCTGATTTATTGGACAAAGCGCAATCTTTTCTTTTTACTGCTTTTGTCCTGCTTTTTTGGGTACAAAGTTGCTTTATCCTGCTTTTGGGATGCCCAAAGGGCGCTAGGATAACTTGGCAAGTTTACATGATGTTGCCTTAACTCCCTTCCATGATTTTCTCCTGAAATCCACCTCTAGCTTGATTATGGTCACTCATGAGGTAACTAGACCCTCTAAGCTCATTTGTGACCTTTTTCTAGGAGTTGGGATTGGTACTTACCATATAGGGGGGAGTTTTACCTATTCTAAGCCTGCCACATGTGACCAATTTGTATTGCCTCATTGGCATTCGATTTTCTTCATTGAAGGTGTATTCTATATGTCATATTAATGATTAATAGGTGAATGGAAAATTCTCCAATTGTTCCAAATTTCTTGTGTTATTCAAATCATTTTCTTCTCTGTTTTTCCTGAGCATCTCTGTGAGGATTATTATTATCTCAAGATCTGCCTGTTAAATCTCACATGGTATCATAGCGCACCTGGCATTCAATCTCTCTCAGATACTTCCATTCAAGCACCAGAAGCAGTGGAGTTTCCATAGAAATTCCGGGGCAATTACATTGAAGCCATTGTATTTATCCTTTGGAGTCTACCCAAGTGTGATGCACTCCTGAATGTGCTCAGTGTCGAGTTAGAGTTTGATTGAGCTTACAATATTTTCCTTTCGAGTTTTTTTGTGTGTGTGCAGGTTACAAATTATCTCACAAGTAGTGCAACAGTCAAGCATCGATCTATCTTCAGCTGTGACTCTGAATTCCTTCAACTATTATGAATGGAAATCCAAGATTGAGATTCTATTGCATAGTAGAGGTCTCTATAGAGTTACTATGGCTTTAGAGAACGAGCCAAACGCTGTTGTTGAGAAGGCTAAGTGGCATAACAAAATGGATGAAGCCTATGGCATGCTTTGTCTCTCTATTTATCCAGAACTTCTATTTCATCTTGATGGTTTGACAACCCCAAATCAAGTGTGGACCAAGCTTTAGTCCCTCTTTGGAAAGTAAGATGAGCTCAGAGGACATCAATTAGAGAATGAGTTGATATCACCGAGTCAAAGCAATTTCGATACCATTGAGGATTTCTTCACCAAATTCAAGTCACTAGTTCTTCTGCTCAAGCAATGTGGGTTTGAGAAGAAAGAGGAGTAATTGATCCTTTCCATCCTCTCAAAACTGTGTCCAAAGTACTCCGTTTTTGTGTCAACGTTTCATGCTACTAAGCTAGTTGTTTTGATTGGAAAATGTCTTCTGTTGTCGCCCGATTGCACACCACCAGCATAAATCTTCCGAAAGCTGTCTCCTCACTTAGGAAAGTGGGAGAGGTGTGACCTTGGGGGCAAGCACAGAGCTAGGTACTGTCACCTACTCTTAGCTCCTCCGTTTAGGCTAACTCCTAACGAAGCCAAGGGGGGTAGCCCCTAACAAAGAGTTTTCTATGGCTCATTGTGGTTGAAGTGTTTTAATTGGTTACAGATACAGATGGGTGTTGTTTAGGAGTTATTGTGATTAAAGGTGTTTGTTTATTATGAGTTTTACACATAAATCAAAGCAATCCACGTTGCTAGCAAGAGATTAAAAGATAAATAATGATTCCAGACTTCATCAATTGTGCATTCACAGATAGAAATTAAAACAGGCCACAGACAATTGATCCAAATATAATAAATATGCAGTTTACAAGACCAGTGCCTTATGGAGTCAAAATACTGAAATGCGCAAAGAATTAAATAACAAGTCTTGAAATCAAACTAGTGAATATTAGATTGTGCGAGTGTTCTTGGTAGATTTTAAGAATTTTATGTGCTCTTGATTAGGGTGTCAACGAAGGTTTGTCAAAAAGCCGGGAGGATATTCCAAGTTCAATCCGTTGAAGACATGAGGGGCCTGCCTAGTATCCCAGGCTGGTATCGCAGAGATTGACCAGCTAGCTGAGAAGCTTAGACAGCGGGGGTTTCGACGCCTCTACTAAGAAGTACTTTAGAAAATTCCCTACAACGCCGGTGTGACGGTTACAGGGTTTAAATTTTATTAAATTTTTCTTGCAAGATTAGAAATCCAGTGCCATTTTTGGGTACTCCGATTTTGAGGTCGGTCAGAGCATACTCTGGCAAGGAGAAAATGAAGTTAATTAATTAGGGGGTGTGCATTGCAAATTTTATTAAATTAATTGATTAAGACTCTCCGACAGAGAGTGCTCTTGACCTCGTTTTATGACGGTGGTTCAAGAGACTTAGCTAATCTAAGATGCCTAATGCAGGGGTATGCAGTTTTAAGTATGCTCTCCGATAGAGATTGCTCTTGACTTGTGTTATTGCAAGTTCAAGAGACTTAATTAATTCGTTAAGCTTAAAAGAAATAGAAACATAAAGATCTAACTACCCAAGAGTCTCTTTCAGGCTTTTTAGGGCCCTAATCGAAAAAGCAAGGGGGTAAGTAAAACAGTAAAGAAATTATGCAATATCTAAGTAAACAATCAAATCAACATTTTCACTTCATTTTTTATGAATGATAAACTTAATCAAAACATAAACTACCTTTCCAATGGTGAAAGAACTAACTTCTAAAGATTATGCAATTATTCTATTCTATTCTACCATTAGCAGTTTATAAAGCAAAAAGGAACATGCATGACAATGGGACGATACAAGCTTCCCCCAAATGGGGGAAGAGGGGTGTGGGAGCCGTAATCCCACTCCCTCTTTATTAATTTTTTACAATCTTTTATTGTGTTTAGCCTCTTCTTGAATGAGCAAAGGTGAGAAAGGGAAGAAAGAGGAGGGAGATGTTTTAGTCTTTTTTGCTTTCTGCTTGCTCCTTGCTTTCTTAAGGCCCTTGGGCTCTCTTTCACCTGCCTGAAAATAAGAGCTTTGAACATTAACTTGTTATAATGTTAGTCCTGTTGCCCACCTATTTAGACTAGGTGGCAACTCCATGTACATGAAGATGTACATAATTGTACAAGTTGTACCTTGGAAAAATCTGAGGATTTTTCACTTCTACAGGGCAATTGCCCCTTTGTAAAACGAAATGTCCGCTCCCCTGCGTGGGAAAATTAATGTAATTATATGTGCTAGTATGGGTCATATGATATGGATGCCACACCATGGAACTGGTTGTTAGGGAAGTCCCCTCATCGAGTGTTTTTTCCCTTTCCAATTGATCTTGTTGTATAAACGAGTTTAATCGGTTTGTTTTTTCACTCAAAATCCTCCAAAGTGGTGATGGGCGTTCTACCGGTCAAGTCCATGAGGTGGCTAAGGGTTCAAAGGTTATTCATGACCATGCTAGACATTTGTATAGAGTCTTGCGGAGTTTCGTTGTGTTGTTGTATTTTTAGTTATT
>LPNX010232928.1:15826-148333 GCA_001517045.1 Pseudotsuga menziesii
GGAAAAATTTATTTCAAATTTTTCCACCCCCCCATGGCCAAGATTTAATTTTTTAAGCTTATTTTTAATTTTTCCTAAGTCAAAGTTGGAGAATTTAAAAAATTAAGTTAAAGAATTAAATCTAAGATGAATTATTATTTTAAGCCTAAGTCTAAAGGCTAGATAAAATTTTTGGAGCAATGGCTAAGGTTAAAGCCAAGTCTAAAGGAGCCACGTCCAAGTCAAAAACCTCACCAAATAGAGGGGCGCTAGCATAATATGGGGGCGCTATCAATTTGGAGGAGGGCGCAAGCATGATGAAGGGTCTCCACTATATTAAGTGGGGCGTCCAAGCTAAAATGGAGGCGCTACATACAATATAGAGGAGGCGCTAGGGTAAAACGTATGCATAATATGAAGGCGCCACCAATTTAAAGGAGCGCTACCATGTAGAGGAGCGCTACCATGAAGATAGAGGGCGCTAAAACTTAAATGGAGGCACTAGTATTTTAGGGAGGCCGCCATATGTAATGAAGACTCCACCAAATTAGAGGAGGGCGCCACTTTGAAGAAGGGCGCTAGCTTGGATAGAGTAGGTGCTAAACTTAGTGGAGTGCCACCAAAGATAGAGAAGGGCGTCACATAAAGTGGGGCGCTACCATTTAAAAGGAAGACGTTTAGCTTTGGAGGGCGCTACATGCACTTAGAGGAGGCGCTAATGCATTTGGAGAGGGCGCTAAACTTGGAGGAAAACGCCATACTTAGAGGGGCGCCTAGCCTATGGGCCCAGCTAAACCCTAAAAGCAAGATCTAAGGGTGAACTTAAGTCAAAGACCTAGATCTAAAGGTGAGGATGCATTAAGACATGGATCAAGCTTCTAAGCCATTGATTAAGAAATAATCTAAGGGTGGAGATTGATTGAGAAGAATGTAAAGTCAAATGCCTAGATCTAGTGGTGGAGATTTAACCTAGATCTAGATCTATTCTCAGCCATTGATCTTCAAGGGGTTGGGGTCTTCCTCAACTATATAATGAGGGTCTCACTCCCTCATTAGACATGATCTCTTATGCTATTGTTATGCTGCCGGAATATTTCTCCTTACTCTCTCATATTTTCTTGCCACACTTTTGTATTGAAGCTTTGCCCTAGTTGGGCCATTTAATAAAAGAATTCTTTGGAGGGACATTGTGCTGCAGTCTATACTTTTCATGATCCATTTCTTGTGAGGTAACTTGTATATTTTTAGTTTGCATATTTGTATTAGTCTAGTTAGCTCTCCACAAAGTATTTTGTGGAGAAATTAGAGAGTAAAAGTATTTTTACTCTCTTTTGTGAATGGTTTAACATTTTTTCTTCAAAGTATTTTGCAGGGATTGTTAGACATTCATCACTAGGCTTACAATTTTTTGTAGATCTAGATTTGTTTGCAGGTTTTCCAAGCAAGGATAGCTCTCTAGAGGTTTCGTTTCTGCAAAATTTAAATTCGGCCATTTCCTTTTTGCCCTCCTGAAACTGGGTTTTATTCACTGTATAGTGAATATAACCCTTGTTTTAGGGCCCCCATCTATTATATATTAGTATAGGCTTTTATTTCTGCTGTTTAAACATCATTTAGGTGGCTGGAAACTCATTTTCCAGCCCTCTAAATACCATATTTCTGTCATTTTTACATTCAGATTTTTTGCTGTAAATTAGTAATTTTTTGTACTAAACTTTTTCTAACAAATTCTTTGAGTTTTCTGTAATTTCCAGCAAGTAAAGCTTGCTGGTCTGTGACAGGTTTTACATAGGTGAAGGGGAGGTGCTGCCCAAATAGGCCCAGAAATACATCAACCTTCAACCGGTTCAAAAAGGGGTTCAAACCCTCACCTCTCTCTCTCATTTTCTGATTATTGTAAACCCCAACGAGAGTTTCTCTTAGGGTATTCTGCAAAGTTTGATAAGCACTTGTAATCTATAAGTAAATAGATTAGGAAGTAGAGTAGGAAGTAGAAACTAGTTGCTTAGATTCATTTCATTGCAAGTTTATTTCTGTTCACCCACCTATCTCTGTTACAGACCACCATCTCTGTAACAGAGATTGTTGTGAGGTTAGCTATTGTTTAGGTTAGTTGTACTTTCCTTTTCCAAGTTTTATTTTTCAGTTAAAGGGTAATCATACAACCCATTTATCCTATGTATCCTCTATCCACTTGTCATCTCCCTTTAGGGACTTCAAGTTGGATATGAAAAACAGGAGAAATGGGGGCTTAGGTAATTAGAACAACACTTTCCTTTTTGCTACAATTTCAACACATTTTATTTTCGAAGTCCAAGATCAAATACCAGCACCTCCCATAAGGGATACCGCTTGGTTGATCTTGTTGATCGTTTTAAAATAAACATTGCATGCTAATCACCCAGATAAAATTTACTTCTAAAATTTACCAACAACAACTTCCCATTTTCTGCTCCTCTACTCGGTTATCACCCTTCGGGGTACTCGCGAGATACGACAGGGGATAGGGAAGTCTTAGTTTAATAGGTATCCATCTAGCCATTTTTTCTGTCAACTAAAAACAGTGACCTCAGGAAGCTAGAAGGGGTAGTAGACCGTGGGGGGTCTCTAGGCGCTTTGACGTCCTCCTTGTTGACCACCGAGGCATTGGGGTTTGACCTGTGAGCTACGGGTGGGTTTTGCTCCCACTTTGTTGAGCGCAACAGCATTCCCTCTTTGACTGGAGAAGTACTAGATCGGGGTAGTCACACCACCGGTTCTAAGACTAAAATTCAAGAAGAAAAACTTTAATAAAATTTACTAAAATAAACCAAGATACATTGCAAAACGTCCTACAAACACAGGTCATTGCTATCACCTTGCTGTTCAAGGTTTTCACTGCAAGTACTTTTATTTTTGCAAGCTCTTCACATTTCAGTTACAAGCATTTCATTTCAGCTTCGCAAATTCTTGTGGTGACATCTTTAATTCATGGTTTAGTAAATCTGAGATCTTGTGTAACACAAATTTTTTGTGGTAATAGCTTGACAATTGTTCCATTATTCAATTTGTTACAACTGTGGATACTGCTAATATTGGTTAACTGCTCATTTTTATTGTTTATATTGTTCATAAGTGTTTATTTGCCATATTGTAACCTTGTTTAATTGGGATAACACCTAAACTGTGGATTAATTAACTTACATTTCAATTTCAGTTGTAAATCTGTAAAGTTATAATTTTAGACTCCATTTGTAATAGGCACTGGTCTTTATTTATCTCAAGGTTTGCTTGTCATTAAAAGGAAGTCTTTGCATCTGCATGCTGCTTGTCATTCCTTATATAATATAAAGGCTTAGCCTCACAAATCTTAATAAAAAGATCCCTTTAATTAATTTGTAATTGATTAATAAATCTGGAACTTAGCTTTCCTATAGGGACTACCCCCCTTGGCTCTGTTGGGATCTTGCCTAAACGGAGGAGTTGTGGACTGTGGTGACAGTGGTCCCCAGCTCTCGCTTGCCCCCAAGGACACACATAGCAGGTTGTGACTTTCCTGCGTCTTAAAGTGTGAATTAGGCGGCAACAAGTCCAAAAAAAAAAACGAAACTATATCTATAAACTTAATAAAAAAATAAACCTAACTTTTACCAAAACCGGAGGAAGGAGAAGAATAAAAAGCTATGAAAAAGAGAAGTAAAAAGGGGTGAAAAGAGGGCAAAGTAAGGTCAAAAGAAGGCTGAAAACAAAGGTGAAAGAGGGGCTGCAAAAAGGACAAAGAAGGCTGCAAAAGATGAGGAAGAAGGCTAAAACTAGGGCCCAAAAAGTGGCTGCAAAAAGGGGTGAATAGGGCTGCAAGTTTAGGCAAAAAGAGGGCTGCAAAAAATGAGGAAAAAGGGCAAAAGAGGGCAGCGAAAGAAGAGAAGAAAGGGCTGCAATAAAAAGTGAAAGAGGGCTGCAAAATGAAGAAGGGACAGCCAACAGGGGCATACGGCTTGGTGAATGATTGATCACTTTAGCTCAAACCTTACCTTAACCCAAAAATTTAGAAATTTTTTACCTTGAAAGATGAATGAAAGCATGAGAAAATATTCAAACCTGTGGATCTTTTTGATGATGCTTGGATTCCTTAAAGCTTGAAATTGCCGGAAGTTGCACTTGACTCCAAGAGAAGAGGATGCAGCTGAGCTCGAACTCCTACTTGGTTGGATGGACTGATCTACAAAAATTCAACTCGAATACTTGCCAAAAGATGGATTAGATCATGTATGTTTCACAAATTGAAATGTAAAAGAGCATGAAATATGATTGAATAAACAATGCTACTTTCAATTTCTAAGAGTAAAGCCATAAACAACTAAATTGTAAACCACAAATAATTGTTCTTACGTGCTTACAGAAGCCTTCTAAAGCATAAATCTTTAACCAAAATAAGCATGAAAGAGGAGAATTAGAACACAATCACCTCATCCGTCAAGAGCATTAATCCACAATTAACAAACCATATGAGCCTCCAAAGCCTCAAATTTATTCCAATGGTTGCATAAAGCAACAAGCATTTACAAAGTTTGGACAGAGTTTTTCTACACAAAAAATCCATCCCAATAAAGCTAAAGAAACCTCTATTTATACAATGAGAGAAGACCCAAAACCCTAAAACCAGAAAACCAGACCTAACCGGCTTGGCACACCACTGAGAGCACAAAACCGAAGCTGGAGAGTTAAGAGTGAGGGGAGGCTTCCACCTAGGCAAGGCGCCCCCACTCCAACTCTAAGCACTGAAACCAAGCCACAGATGACTCCACACGTGTGAAGGCGCCTTGTGAGGAGAGAGGGGCGTGAGCATGAGGAGAGGGTGTGAGCTAGTAGGTGAAGGCGTCATCTAGGTATGGAGGAGCCAAATCTAGGTATGGAGGAGCCATTGCCAATAGATCATAAGTGTAATCACCAGTTCTTGCCTCGATAAAATCATCAAACCAACGAGTGCACTCCATCTCATCCAATTGATGAGTTTAGCTGGAGATGACAAGACCGTTAACTGAATATATCTTTAATGCTCACTAAATGCTGACTGAAGCTGAGTTCTGTTAACCCCAATCATCATAAATGCCCAATGCCATGTCATTTTGCATTTTATTTCACTGAATTTGGATTAATTTGGAGAGTTTTGGATTTTCTCCAAAATAATCATTTTTTATAAAATAATCAATTTTTTCCCCAAAAATGACTTTTTCGAGAAAGTAAGCGTTATGTGGCCGAATGATGATCTGAAAGTTGGATCTGACTGGCTGGCTGATCAAGAATGATTTTTGGCTTAAGGTTAGAGCCTTCAATCACTGAATTCGGGTTTCAGATGACTAACTTATTATAAATTGATTTTTTCCATTTAAATTATGGAAAAATTTAATTAAAAACTTGGGGAAAAATTAAAAAATTAAAAAATAATTTTTGATGCGTCCGGTAAAATTTTTTCGGAATTTTTTTTGAGGGTCCTAGTGACTTAGGACATGACCATGCTCTATTCTAATAACGCCTAGTAGGTTTATATACAATTAGTTGGGCTCTAATAACCCCCCAAGGCCCATAATTCAAAATCGGACATTCTAGCTTTGGAGGAAGCGGGAGAAAACCTCGTCAATTATACTCGGCTATAGGCAAAGCATAATTGTCAAGGGCAAAAAACTCCCTGGAATACCTTAGTTGAAATTCTACGTCTTAGGAGATCGAACCACTCAAAAACACCCTACTAGCACATTTTATTACAAACCCCGCGGGGCCATGGTCAGAATTATTCAAATAAAAAACTGACTAGCCAAAACTGGCTAGACACAAAGGCGGATCATCTGATACATTGGAATCAAACATTGGTCATGTTTGTCAACCGACGACTCCTTACGTAACCCGACTATGGTACAAAAAGGTTGGCAACATCTTCCTTAAGTGCATTCATTGATTCACTCACAAAAGAGCAAGACAAGTTAGTTCAAATGGGGGCTCTTAAAACCTCCAAGGTCCATGCACTTATGACTTGTGGAATCAAGAATGCCAAGTCCAAAGGGAAGCACAAATTGGAGGAGAAGAAGCCAAAGTCAGATGATGAAGATGAAGGTTTTAATTCTACTGATGAAGTTTGAATTTAAGGAAGAAGAACAAGAAGAAAGGGAGCTCTAAATGTTCCTATTGCAACAAAGGTTCTCACTTTGAGAAATCTTGTTTTTAGAAGAAAATGGACATCGTGACTCAGTTGCTCAAATGGCATAACATTGATGTTCCCGATTTTACAAGAAAGAAAGAGCTGGAGAAGTTTGTTGACCCCGAGGAGCAATGTCATAGTGCACACCATTAACTTAATCAGTGTTGGGCCTTGAGTTCTATAATTAAAACCCTTTCTCATGTCTTTGATTTAGATGCACATTCTGATATTTCTCAATCAGAAATCTCTTTGCCTTCTTTAGATAATTCACCTATTAGTTCACCAGAGCCATCTTCCAATACTTGTGTTTTTCCACTAGTTTCTGACTTGCTTCGATCCAACTCCTTCCAATTCCATTTGAATGCCTCTGATTCTGATTTGGAAGTCAATATGCAGGTTGATATGCAGGTTATGACACTATCCACACTATTATCCCAGCCATTGGATGCACAAAATCTTTACAAACCCCAAGTTCACTAGCGGATTCCTCCTTGGATTCCTATATAGTGTCACTTGTTTTTGTTGGTTTCAAGTCTTGCATACCTTTCATTGGTTAGCTGGCCATGTTATTGGTTATCTTTGGGTCGCTTTCCTCCTTTGTATCTGATCTTACCATCATTGGTTTGAATCTAAGGTCCTTATACTCACCATTTTCCCTCATTTGTCAATGTGGACTAGCTGCACACTCTTTTCCTACTGTGACCCTATCTAATTTTGGAGCCACTATACCTTGGTTGTTTCCTACTCCGTATGACTCCTATTTTGATATTTCAAAGTCTCATGAGCTCTATTGCAGACTTTGGAAGCTGCTACATCAGTTTGGAAAGAAATTCTATGGTTTGATTCACCATTATGCAGCTGCACAAGAAGATGATCCTGTTAAGTTTTGTGATGCATTTTAGATAAAAGAGTGCATAAATCTCTTGCCCATCTCTGATTTTGTATTGATATTTGATATGTTGTTACATCAAGAAGCACTCAAATGATGCTCCTCCATCAACATAAACTGAGTTCCAAGGAGCTTGTACACCTGTTGTTTTGTCTACACTACATTGGAAATTTGATACTTGATCAAAGCATCTACAACAACATCACCGAGTCTCTCATCATGAAGCAATACATTAAGCTAATTCAAGTGAAGCAGAAGACAAAGTGAAGACATTTCTTTCATTTCTGTGCCATGTCCATTTTGAGGGGGGGTTTTGTCTCACTGGGTTTTCCCTCTTACCTTGGTTGTTGGACAAATAGAATTTGTAAAGGGTGACCATAGCCTTTGTTGTTGGGCCCTAATTTGGATGTATTTGCTCACATATGTCAGGCTTAAGGGGGGATGTTAGAATAATTTAACTTTTCTTGACCTTAGTATATGCTTTATTATCCTCCTAGGTGTTTAAACTATGTTAGTTAGGCTCCCTAGTACATACTTGACCATCATATGATGTTTGTCCACCATGGTGCACCTTCTTTTTTATATTTTATCCCGCTTTTATGATTTATTGGACCAAGCGCAACCTCTGCTTTTTACAACTTTTGTACTGCTTTTCTCGGTACAAGGTTGCTTTATCTTGCTTTTAGGATGCCTAAAGGGCGCTAGGATAACTTGGCAAGTTTACATGATGTTACCTTAACTCCCTTCCATGATTTTCTCCTAAAAAGCCACCTCTAGCTTGATTTATGGTCACTCATGAGGTAACTAGGCCTACTAAGCCCATTCGTGACCTTTTACTAGGAGTTGGGATTGGTATTGTTATCACAAATCTTGTAGTTTTCCCTTGAGATGATCCTATTCAGGATGGTAGAGAGAAGGCAACTAAAGTTTGTGACCTACTGAAGCTAAGACCTCTGAAATAATCAGTTGTCACAATGGCCAAAGCTGCCGACACTTTAGACTAGGCGAATAACCAAGCCTAGGGGGCGTTCCTATAAGTAAGATGACCTTGTAAAATATGAAGTGAAGCAAATAATCTTAGGGATATTGATTGAAACTCTTAGTAATATGGTCAATTAAAGATCTAGAAAGTTAATAAGAGGAAATGAGTGCCTATGTGAAAAGCCTCAATTTGCCCTAGGGTTTTATGCACGAAAATCAAATCTAGGAGCAAGTGGGTGAAACTAAATGAAATTAGGCACTAAATTAATTTGCTAGATAATGAATCTATCGATTAAACGTGGGTCTAGCAATACCCAGTTCACGAAATTGAAAATGGCCACTTCCCCAAGGAGGGTGCACCCCTTCTATAAGCAAGACCAGTGTGTTAAGTGGGCAAATGGAGTCCAATGATCACGAAAATTTAGATCCGGGGTTCTAAAATATTTTAGAAGTGGGTTTTAAATCTTAAAGATCGCCGCGAACTAGAACCTATAGATCTAAATATTAAGGGTTTTATTACGAGGATTTTAATTATTTTATTATGCTCAGGTGGTTTGGAAATTAAAATTAGATAAATATTAATAGAAATACCTGGAAGTCTTGTAGATGCCAAGTGCAATGACACTTTACCCTTGTTTGACACAATTCCAAGCAAATTTGATGAAGTACCAAGCCAAATCGATTTTGCCCAGGTTGAGCTAGTGCGACCCCCTTCCTGCAAGAGCAACCTACTTCAAGTTAGAATCGATCCACAAGAAAAGAAACTATGAATGCAAGATGAATCAAGAAGCATAACCAATTATCAAAGACACATTAGAAAAACCCCCTGATTGCCAACATCTTCAGATGGAGAGAGGTGGATCTCTCCCAAAAATACCCTCCTGCAAACAACACAACCCTCACAAAAATATATTTGGAACAAGCATAATTCTACTGGATTTTGCAATCAATCACAAGAACAATCTATGACAAAGAAGACACTGGATTTCTCTCTATTTCAATAGCCAAGAGCCAAATTTCCTGATGGGATACAATGAAGGGTCTCCTCTCTTAAATAGTTTTGAGAGAGATAAAATCTTTAACCAACTTTTTAATCGATGGTTGAGATTAAAAGATACAATGATGATAATCAACGGTGGAGATTATAATCTCTCACTCACATGGATCAACTAGACAAATACAATTGAGGGGGGCGAATTTTCTCATAAAACTCATTTTTACAACATGATAAATCATTCTTTTTGCAAGTTTGAAACTTAGGGGACATGGGGAGATCATTAGGAGGTCCCCTTTTACATATTTTTAAAGATATACCTTAATTTATACACTTTTATTTTGGCCATTTTAATCAATTTCGCCCCAAGGGGTAAATGAAGTTTATGATGATCACACATAATAATAGTGCCATGAAAAGTGCCCAAAATCATCTCAAGAGCCATGATAAATCATCCCAAAACAATCCCAAGCCATTTCCTTGACCATCCTAGCCAAATTGATTTCCTGTAGTAATTCCATAGTCCATTTTTATTGATACAACCTTTAAAATAATAAAATCATCATAACTCTTTGTCGGCTGAAAACTAGGACAAATTAACTACATATATGAATCCAAAGACATGGTATAATGGTACAAATGACTAGTCATACCCCCTAGAGTGTTTTAGTGCCCTAGGAGCGCCACTCTCTGAAGCATATCATCAATAAAAATGTGATCATACCAATAATAAAGTGATAATAATCGTTGAACCTGCAAATTGTGATCCAATCTTGAAAACTGAGACCACAGTATTGCTACAGGGCATGTCTGGAACAAATATAGACAATATCAACTTTTGTAGTCATTGCCTTGGGAATCGTGTTTGACTTGGTCAAAGTACCCAATTGAAGGTGAAGCAACAATTTGGATGATCTTGAGTACATCATAGATGAATAAAGCTCACATGATTATGTTAGCAACCAAACTTAAAACATTAATAGCATAACAATGGTACATAAATATAAATAATCATTAGACTTTAATTAGAGTAACCATTCAACTTTTACAAATTCCCTTAAGTATGCTCACTTATAAGACTTAGACAATTAGTTGTGCTGGGTGAAGTGATGAAACAAAGGCTTAGGGTCAAGGGGAGGACTTGTTGACTCTAACAGAGTGATCTTTTAGACACGGGAAACAAGAATCCACTTGCATTCATGATGAACAAAGAACATTAGGGAATGAGAGTGTCTCACAAATGGATGAGTTGATTTGAAAAGTGCCCATTCAACTTTAACAAATGTCTACTGCTCATATCCAAGCTAAGATTAAGCTCCATGAGGTTCTTTTTCTAGGACCCTTGCGTTGAGTACACAAGAAACTGCAGTGAAGAGATCCTAGGGGACACTTAGAGTTGGTTGTCCCTTACTCCATCTCACATCCCAACCTGTAGACTCCGTGAGGAATATAATCATTACATTTTTAAATATGGCTAGTAGTCTTTAGATTTAACATTTATTTATCCACTGCTTTTTTAGGCCTTTCACATTTCATTTCCATAGCCCCTTTAGGTGTGTCTAAAGACAATTTGCAATTTTATTCATGGACTTGCATTTCAATAGATTAAGCACATATAACATAATGAATGTATTGATGGTAGACATAATGCTTCAAGTTTTAGCTGAGAACTCTTCGAGCAATTAGGGGGAATATCCACAGTCAGGACCAAACATCGGGGCAATCCAACTAGAGAGGTCAAGGCTTTAAAACCCAACTCACCTATCCTTAGGAACCAACACCAACGAATTTTCCTGGCCTAGAGGGATCAAGGCTTTGGTAAGTTTTGTTGCACAACTTAAAGCCGAGGCCAGAGACACAAAACAACATGGGGTCTGTCATCATAAACTTAAGCAGGGAAAGGTGTCCTCAATCTCACGAGTCAAATTTCAAGTCTGGGTAGATGTCAAATGGGCGATACAAATGGGTGGAGAAAGTGATAGGTGATGCCAACACAAGAGGATAAACTAAGTTTGTTCAAGATGAGCATACAAAAAGGCCTTACATAAAATATTGCATAACTACTCACAATATAAGTCATTTAAGACAATATAGTACCACAGTAAGCTAATCAATGTCAAGTCATAGCTACTAAATTAACCAATAGAGATAAGAAATACATCCAAGTACCACTTGTATTTCTGCTCAACCATACTCATGTCTCTTCCTAAAGTGCCAATTTGGCAACTGTGTACCATCTCTGTTGCTCTGCTTGAATGGACTATGTCATCACCAAGGTCATCTCAGTGAACTAGGAAATCCCAGTCATGGCAAGGTAATGCTCTACATGTGCTATTGAAGAAGGCTCTGAATGGCTCATGCTCATCATCGATCCATGCTATATCCTCGTAAACTAGAACTGGCTCTGAAAAAGAGAAAATTTCCATTTGCTGCATCATGGTATCCTAGCTACAAGGTATGTGATAACATATGGCTCTAACTGGGACAAGTTCTCTAAGAGAAAGAGTGCTTGAGAACCTTAGAAGTCTCTGGTCCGCAACACCATCTCATCATCAACAATCTAACACTTTAATTGTCTACTTCATCTTCAGATGTACCTGTTCCTGCACACATGGAAATAGACTATACCAGAGCAGCATGTATGGAAAAAATAAATACTGAAAATGGATGCATAAAAGTAAACACTAGAAATGAAGTGCTGCAATAACAAATCTAATCTAAGAATTGTTTAGATAATTGCAAGTTTTATTAATTAAAAGACACTCAAACAATGGAAATGGGCTAGACTCAATGGCCAAAAGAATTGGCACAGAAAAAGACAAAGAGACTCAAATCCTATTGCTCAAGTGAGCTTATTCGAAAACGTACCTACCCTACTCTAACCAATCAGACAAGTGCTAAGCAAAATCATAAATCCAATGCAACCACTTGTTGAACGAATCGGTTGGGGTTTCTTTACAGTTAATGATACAACAAGCCAGAGATGGTTTGGAAGTAATGTGAATGAAAATCAAAGCCACTTTAACTTGCAGCTTGATATTCAAAGAAAGATATGGACAATGTGGAATAAAATCATGCCAAGGCTGGAACTGATTTTTACATACTTCTTCGATCAAGACACTAATGGGATCATAAAAATAATGTGAATTTATCCTTGATGGAAGAAGACAATATCACTAATGATTCAACTCCTCTAGGAAATTCTTTGTTCTCTCTACACGAGTAGGACATTCAATTCTATTCACTCCCGGAAAAATGGAAAAACTAGATGGGGAC
This sequence comes from Pseudotsuga menziesii, assembly GCA_001517045.1. Taxonomy (NCBI): domain Eukaryota; kingdom Viridiplantae; phylum Streptophyta; class Pinopsida; order Pinales; family Pinaceae; genus Pseudotsuga; species Pseudotsuga menziesii. The sequence goes on from LPNX010232928.1 coordinate 28,118, forward strand.
AAATTGGAATGTTATGAAACTACGATTGAAATTTAACCCCATTTGTTGTTCAAAAATGGAGAAAAGATGAAATTGATATTTATACACCTTCTCTAGCCACACCCATAAGAAAGATGACTGAGAAGAGAAATGATGTTTTTTTTCTCCAACTATGCCATAATGCTTAGAGTCTTGACTAAAAATCTTGAAAGTAATAGCTTGATTAGAACACAAACCCATACAGGAAGACTCGAAAAGCTGGGAGGGGGGCGTGGGATTGAAAACACTGAAAACACGTATCTTCCCCGAGATGGCTTAGAATAAGTGACCTTGGATTTTGATAAGGAGAGTTTTTCACATCAACGATGCTTTTGATTCCATGACTAATTTCAAAATTTGAAACAAGGTTAGCATAAGAAGTGGTCTCAGCATCATTGCTTAAACCCAAGCATTGAATCAGACCATCCTGATCAAGGATTGGATGACATAAATCAGAAAATTGCTCTTGATCAGGTTTGCTCACAACCATATCATCATCATGTGATTGCTTATTATGCTCAAATGAGGACAAATGATTACTATCATCCTTATGATAAGGGGCAATATCAATAATTTCATTTTTAACGTCCCTATCATCCTTACAAATCTGGTTTTTAATTATATATTGATGACATGATTGCTTTTCGAAAGAAGTTGTATTATCTTCAAAATTTTCTTCTTCTACAGGAATATGATCGAAGTCCGAATCAAAATCTGTATGGCTTGAACATTGACTCAAATTATCATCAATCGGGCAATAATTATGAGATTGTTCTCCAGAAGGATCTTCAATGGATTTACTAATGAGAGAATCAACTATTGATTGAAGCTGATAGTGATCATTTTGTTCTCTCTCTTTATATGTGCCTTCTCGAGGTAACGATGACAAGATTCTAATAAGTTCCCCTTCTATATCAATATCGAGGTCATAATCTGGAAGGGTTGAGATTTGTTCATTATCATCATTCTCTTGAGTTGAAAGGTCATTCAAAGGCACACACAATGTTGGATCAGGATGGGAGAAACCAAATTGATAAGGACAATCATTAGTTATTTCATTATGGTTATCCTGATCATCTTCATCAGATTGATTCTCAACAACACAATCATTGTCTAATTCTATGGACTCATTAAGGTTTTTAATTTTACCCCATTCATCTCTTAATAACTCAGTGAACATGTCATACCTAGTAATGGATCCCATAACTAAATGGTCAAACCACCACTTAGCACTGCCCCCTAAAGGATTCTTCCAAGGCTTGCATATAAACATCTTCATCATCCACACCTTTACTTTCCATATAATACTAGAAGGCATCCAAATGACTTTCAATTGATTCAATTTTCATTCCATAAAAACGAGGCAGCCTTTCGATGCATCTATTTGGCATAGGATGAGGTGCCCCATCAATTTCAGAGAAATCAAAAGGGGAAAGTTTTGATTTGTTTCCTAATGCCTCTGGTTAATTGAGATGGGTGTCTAACTGAATCTCGAAAATTATTCATCCAAGGCTTTGGCTGGGTTTGATGCTTACTCATTGGTTCACTCAGGGTGGTTGGGAATTCTTTATTATGTGGGTGAGGAAATTGGTGGGCATCATAAGGATTGTGATAATTAGATTCATACCCATAATCATGCTCAAGATCATCCTCATACCAAGAATCTGATCTCCATCTATCCCTTTCGTCATCTTGCTTTTTAATATTAATTAAAATTTTAGTACATTTTTTTAGGGTTTGTGAAAATTCGAGGAGAAACTCTGAATTCATAATGATTTATGGGATGGGTTTGCTTCTCAGTGGAGTCGCATTGTCGAGTCGCTAGGTGAACAAATTGCCGTGTTCACCAAAAGATAATATTGTAGGAGAGGTGAGTGAAATAAATGTAGTGATTGTAAAAATTTAGACACATAAAATGCAATCACATAAATTAGACCGGATGTGATATGAATGATAAAAAAGTAAATGCATTCATTGACACCGAAGGCACATAAAAAATAAACCAAGGTAAGCCTCTACCTCCCCGTCAACAGGGACAAAAATGTTGGCAAAGAGAGCGGGAGTAGAGCTTAAAGATAAATGTTGAACCAAGATAGGCCTCTACCTTCCTTGACAACGGCGCCAAATTATTCACCCTGGCATTCTAATTGAATCTCGAAAATTATTCACCCTGGCATTCTAAGTGAATCTCGAAAATTATTCACCCAAGGCTTTGGTTGGGTTTGATGCTTACTCATTGGTTCACTCGGGGTAGTTGGGAATTCTTTATAATGTGGGTGAGGAAATTGGTGGGCATCATAGGATTGTGATAATTAGATTCATGCCCATAATCATGCTCAAGATCATCCTCATACCAAGAATCTGATCTCCATCTATCCCTTTCGTCATCTTGCTTTTTAATATTAATTAAAATTTTAGTACATTTTTTTAGGGTTTGTGAAAATTCGAGGAGAAACTCTGAATTCATAATGATTTATGGGATGGGTTTGCTTCTCAGTGGAGTCGCATTGTGAAGTTTGTAAGGATGGGTCGGTCCTCTAGTGGAGCCGCATTGTCGAGTCGCTAGGTGAACAAATTGCCGTGTTCACCAAAAGATAATATTTTAGGAGAGGTGAGTGAAATAAATGTAGTGACTATAAAAATTTAGACACATAAAATGCAATCACATAAATTAGACTGAATGTGATATGAATGATAAAAAAGTAAATGCATTCATTGACATCGAAGGCACATAAAAATAAACCAAGGTAAGCCTCTACCTCCCCATCAACGGGGACAAAAATGTTGGCAAAGAGAGCGGGAGTAGAGCTTAAAGATAAATGTTGAACCAAGATAGGCCTCTACCTTCCTCGACAACGGTGCCAAAAATGTTATCATAAATCTTGTAATTGCCCCTTGAATTGATCCTATTTAGGATGGTAGAGGGAAGGCAACTAAAGTTGTGACCTACAAAAGCTAAAACCTCTAAAATAATTAGTTGTCACACTGGCGAAAGCTATCGACACTTTAGACTAAGCGAATAACCAAGCCTAGGGGTGTCCCTCTAACCAAGATGACCCTGTAAAATATGAAGTGAAGCGAATAATCTGAGGATGATTGAATCTCTTAGTAATATGGTCAATTAAAGATCTAGAAAGTTACTAAGAGGAAATGAGTGCCTATGTGAAAAGGCCCAATTTTCCCTAGGGTTTTATGCATGAAAATCAAATCTAGGAGTAAGTGGGTGAAAATAAACGAAATTAGGCACTAAGTTAATTTTGCTAGATGATGGATCTATTGATTAAAAGTGGGTCTAGCAATACCCAATTCACGAAATTGAAAATGGCTAGTTCTATTCAAGGAGGGCATCCCTCTTCTACAAGCAAGACCAGTGTGTTAGGTGGGCAAATGGAGTTCAATGATCATGAAAAATTATTCTTTAAACCTATTTTTCTGGAAAAAGAAAATGTTTATATTATTAAAATTCTATACACTGGCTAAATTAAGACAATATTAAAAATTTTTAAGGAGAAAAAGAATTTGTTTTAATAATTAATTATTTAAGAAGTTCATAAGGTGGTCAATTTTATTATTATTAAAATTTTTTATATAAAGAATGGTGAGTCAAATTCAAAATGTCAAAAAATAGTTATTATTATTAATAATTTTTTTTTATTATTAACAAATTTTATTTTAAATGCCTATTAATGAGTCTAAACTTAGGGAATTTTTTTATTTATTTTTATTTTATTTCATTTTATTTTAATTATAATTATAATTATAATTATAATTTTTCATTTTTATTTCAATTCTAACTTATAATAAATTTTTTAATGAAATGTGATCTTTTAGGTTAATTTTAGGATAAGGAAGGGTCTAAAAGGTTAAAAAGTTTTCTAATTTTACTTTAAAATTCTAAAGTTTTAAAATGAATTTTAAAGGTTAAAATGTTGATTTTAATTTATTGTTAAAAATCCTAAAGTTTTAAAATGATTTTTAAAATGATCTTTCAATTTTAATTTTAAATTTTTAGGGTATTTTTATAAATTAAGGTTTTATTTAAGGACAAGGAAGGAGGACAAAGGAATAAAGGGGAAGGGTTTGAAAGAGGAAAAAGGGGGCATAAGGAAAAAGGTTAAGGGACAGAGTGGCCTTTCTGATTGAGAATAGAGGGAAGCCAACTAGTGCTCACCTCGAGGCCACCATCCCTGTTTAGATTGTGTGGGAGTTTGGTAATCTCTAAGGCCTCTCTAAATTTTATTTTAAAATAGTGGTCTTCTTTCGCGAGGATAATGGTGTCTTCTAGGCAAATGTGATGTTTGGTTTTGGCTACATGTTCCACAAGGGCTGAGGAACGGATACGTTCTTTTCTAATGTTCGCCCCGTGTTCTTTTAACCGCGTGTGGAAAGAACGTCCCGTCTCACCTATATAGTTGATCTTGCACGAACAAGGGATCTTATAAACCCCTCTGAATTGTGTATGATCAACTGGATCTTTAACGGATCTCATTCTTTTCTTAATGGTCTCTAGGGGTTTGAACGAGGTCGTAATGTTGTTCTTATTGAGAATTCTAGAGATCTTATCAGTCACCCCTTGTATATACGGTAAGTAAGCTCGTGGGTTGGTGGTGGTCTTATTGTCAGAGGTTTTCAAACCTGTAAGGCTCTTGTTGTGGGTTTTGTCGAGGGTCTTCGTGATCACCTTGGGTTTGTGAAGACATAGGTTACAAACCCAAGGTGATCACGAAGACCCTCGGCAAAACCCACAACAAGAGCCTTACGGGTTTGAAAACCTCTGACAATAAGACCACCACCAACCCACGAGCTTACTTACCGTATATACAAGGGGTGACTGATAAGATCTCTGGAATTCTCAATAAGAACAACATTACGACCTCGTTCAAACCCCTAGAGACCATTAAGAAAAGAATGAGATCCGTTAAAGATCCAGTTGATCATACACAATTCAGAGGGGTTTATAAGATCCCTTGTTCGTGCAAGATCAACTATATAGGTGAGACGGGACGTTCTTTCCACACGCGGTTAAAAGAACATGGGGCGAACATTAGAAAAGAACGTATCTGTTCCTCAGCCCTTGCGGAACATGTAGCCAAAACCAAACATCACATTTGCCTACAAGACACCATTATCCTCGCGAAAGAAGACCACTATTTTAAAAGAAAATTTAGAGAGGCCTTACAGATTACCAAACTCCCACACAATCTAAACAGGGATGGTGGCCTCGAGGTGAGCACTAGTTGGCTTCCCTCTATTCTCAATCAGAAAGGCCACTCTGTCCCTTAACCTTTTTCCTTATGCCCCCTTTTTCCTCTTTCAAACCCTTCCCCTTAATTCCTTTGTCCTCCTTCCTTGTCCTTAAATAAAACCTTAATTTTTAAAAATACCCTAAAAATTTAAAATTAAAATTGAAAGATCATTTTAAAAATCATTTTAAAACTTTAGGATTTTTAAAAATAAATTAAAATCAACATTTTAACCTTTAAAATTCATTTTAAAACTTTAGAATTTTAAAGTAAAATTAGAATCAACCTTTTAACCTTTTAGACCCTTCCTTATCCTAAAATTAACCTAAAAGATCACATTTCATTAAAAAAATTATTATAAGTTAGAATTAAAATAAAAATGAAAAATTATAATTAAAAAAAAAAAAAAATCCCTAAGTTTAGACTCATTAATAGGCATTTAAAATAAAATTTGTTAATAATAAAAAAATGTATTAATAATAAAAAAATTTATTAATAATAATAACTATTTTTTGACATTTTGAATTTGACTCACCATTCTTTATATAAATTTTTTTAATAATAATAAAATTGACCACCTTATGAACTTCTTAAATAATTAATTATTAAAATTTTTTCTTTTTCTCAAAATTTTTTAATATTGTCTTAATTTAGCCAGTGTATAGAATTTTAATAATATAAACATTTTCTTTTTCCGGAAAAATAGGTTTAAAGAATAATTTTTCCGCACATTTTGAAATTAAAATAAAATAATTTTTTTTTTTTAACCTAGCAAACCCTAGCCTCCGCGGCCGACCTTAGACTTTTTCTACCTGGTTCTAGTATTTATCAATGATTCTCACTCTCTCCACATTCGACATTGTCCTGATGATGGATCCTGATATGGATCCGAAACGTCGACTTGGTCATTTCGATACTGTGGTTTCTCCGACAACAACATCAACAACTAACCACCACAGAAATTTAGCAACAGAGATCATGAAAATTTAAATCTGGCGGTTTTAAAATATTTTAGAAGTGGGTTTTAAAAATAAAAGCTCATCGCGAACTAGAATCTATAGATCTAAATTTTAAGGGTTTTATTATGAGGGTTTTAATTATTTTATTATCCTCGGGTGGTTTGGAAATTAAAACTAGATAAATATTAATAGAAATACCTAGAAATATTGTAGATGCCAAGTGCAATGACACTTTACCCCTGCTTGACGCAGTTCCAAGCAAATTTGATGAAGTTCTAAGCCAAATCGATTTTGCCCAGTTTGAGCAAGTGCGCCCCCCTTCTTGCAAGAGCAACGTACTTCAAGTTAGAGTTGATCCATAAGAGAAGTGTTAAAGTTTGTGCAGCTGCGAGACCCATTCTCATAGAGGATGGTACCCTAGTCAGTTGACTATGATAGAGTAAGACCGTAGAAGGTACCCTAGGCTCCCAGTAGTCTCTTGGGGTTCTTGGTCTAGGACCAAGCAGGTTGATGCCATGGCAAAGCCCCTAGCATGTGCCTAGGGCCCCTATATGCCTCTAGGGTATTCTGGTTTGGAACCAGGGACACGATGTCCAAGTAGAGCTTGCAGGTAGAGGCAAAGATATATTCTGGTCTTGAACCAGGGACACGATGTCCAAGTAGGTCCTGCAGGTAGTTGATCAACTTTCAGTGTGAGACTGAAACTCAGCTTAGTACTGGGAACCATTCTGCAAGAGAATGGAGGACCCAGTCAGGGTCCAGGGATTGATCAACCTGATTCAGTGTGACACTGAAACTTAGCGTAAGGCTGAAAGCCATTCATTAAGAATGGAAGATAATGATGTCCCCTCTCCTAATCGGTTATTGCTAGGTTGCTTCTCAAGGGACTAGCCACCCCTTGACGATGTCTCTAGTACCTAACCCTTAGGAGCAGTGTTAAGGACAAAAATGATTGTACCATCCGTTTGGATCTTCCCCTTTATATAGTGATGACAAAATATATAAAACTATGTACCTTGAGAGAGAAAAGTCTTTGGTCTTGTTTTTTCCTAATTGAATGATTGTCCACCTTTACGGTTCACCTTGATCTTGTGGTTGTTGACTATGGGTCCTATTCATACTTGGTCCTAGCACCCTCACTTATGTGCACCTTTGATTATGATGACTCCTACTTTTGGAGTGTATTTACCTAATGGTTTATTAAAGACCATTGGACCATATATTGCTATGGTTACCTTATGTTTTGGACCCTTGACCCACTTGTAGTTTTGGACTATTTACTTTATATTGGACCTATGGACTTTCACTTTATGACTTTATTTAAATTTATTATTTTATAGTTTTATTAATAAAATCTTTATGGTTTTATTAATAAAGACTTTTTGAACTATTTAATCTTATCTCATGGTTTTTATGATTACTCTTTTGGATTATTTTATGTTTGGATTATTTTATATTATATTATTGATTAAAGTTACTTTATGATTACTCTTTAGATTATTTTATATTACACTATTGATTAAAGTGTTTTGGTTTGGATTTTTTTTATTGTGGACCCTTGCCACTATTCTAAACGTCAATCTTTTACGGATTATTTATTGTGGACCCTTAGCACTTGAATTTGTTTACACCACTTAACCTTATAAAAAGATGAGGGCTTTTTTATTTGATTATTGATTTTCGGAAGGCTCTCCACTTATCCTCACGTGTTTATTTTCACGGGATGTCTGTATTTTTTACTATGTGATTTGTTGGACAGAGTTTGACCTCTGGGATTTTGGTTCTTATGCCCAGCTTGATCTTTGTGTTTGTTTTATTCACGGGATTACTTGATCTCTGCGATTTCTCTCACGGTGATTATTTTTGTCGGCTCCTTCACGTGCCCATCCTCTGCGGTGATCTCAGCTCTCGTTGGTTCCTTCACAGCGATTCTCTGCAACGGGTTTACCCTTACCATTTTTACCTCTTTGTAATTATTTACGGGATTACCTCTGGTTTTGTTCTTGTGGACTATCATCACCGTGATCTCAACTTGCTTCTCGCGATGGTCTGAGCCTGCACCATGTGTGAGCTAAGCACACAACCTCCCTCTTGCTCCGTGTACATTCCCCTCTGATCCATGGTGACTTGGTCTTCATGTATCCTCGCGCTGCACCCTACGTGAAGGCTTTCCGGACAGCATTACCTTGGTTTGTGTATTGTTTACTCAGCGTGACCTTGAGGTTCTTTATTATGGTCTGTGTATTGCTTACTCAACGTGATTGTAAGAGAGGTCTATGTATTGCTTACTCAACATGACTGTAAGAGAGTATGACTTAGTGTCTCTTGTGCTAAGTGACTGTTATGGGTATGGCTGAATCACTTAAGCCTGTGCTTTAGATTGAAACCTCTCTTCCTGTTGACTAAGAGTCTAAGGTCTCTGTTTCTGTCTGCTTTAAACCTCTCTCTCAAGGTACGTATATGGTTTACCCAGTTTGACTTGTCCCTTTGGTGACAAGATCAAACTCAGAAATATCTGAGTATAAAGTGGATCCAACAATGGTATGATTGCTAATACTGTATCTATTTTTATGTACATGATATTCGAAGTGAAACATCTCAATGATCAACTTCAACGCAGTGACCAGCAGAGCGTCAAAATTAACGCAATGACCAACGGAGCGTTGAGTTGAAAGAGATGAAAATTATTTTCTTGCTTTATTATAGTTTAAATTTTATTAGCAGCACTATTATGAATCTGAATTTACATGTTCATGCACTTATGTTTATTACGTGTATTAAAACATCACTGCCTCTTAAAATTCAACAAGAAGAAACTATGAATGCAAAATGAATCAAGAAGCATTACCAATGATCAAAGACACATTAGAAAAACCCCCTGATTGCCAGCGTCTTCAGATGGAGAGAGCTGGATCTCTCACAAAAACGCCCTCTTGTAAACAACACGATCCTCACAGAAATATATTTGGAACAAGCATAAATCTACTGGACCAACTCTAGAAATAATTTTGCAATCAAGCACAAGAACAATCTATGACAAAGAAGACACACGATTTATCATTACTTCAATAGCCAAGAGCCAAATTTCCCGATGGGATACAATGAGGGGTCTCTTCTCTTAAATAGTTTTGAGAGAGATCAAATCCCTAACCAACTTTTTAATCGATGGTTGAGATTAAAAGATACAATGATGATAATCAACGGTTGAGATTATAATTGTTGGCAATATGGATTATAGTTGTCATTGATGTCAAAGTAGTTCATGAATGACAAAGGATAAGTAAAGGACATGATGGCAAAGTGAACTCAATGAAAGACAAAGGAAAGACAAAAGGCGAACTCAGTATAAGTCAAAGGAAAGACAAAGGTAGTGATGACATGGCATGAATGATGAAATGGCAGATATGATGGCATGGCATGGCATAGTTGAGGATGTGGCATGGCATATATGATGATATGGCATATGATGGTGTCCTAATGATGATGTCATAAGAGTTCATTAATGACAAATGCAATGGATGAAATGGACATGGATGATAAGACATCATAAATGACTGATCTAAAGACTTCCAAGACAGTATATGTAAACATTGGTTAATGAAACAAAGAACAGAGGTCGAGTGGAAGTGGAGATGTAGTATGAATGACAAAGCTGGTTAGACAAATGAAGAGTGGAAGTATAGAAGAGTGAAATGAATGGGAGATAGAATATAGGTAACAATCTAAGAACAAAGAAACTATATCTGCGAGAGTGTTTATAAATTCTTTATAATCAGCATGATGAAATTCTCTGTGTATAAATCTTCAAAACTGTTAGAAACAGTCGTAGAGGATTTCCGCAAAGAAATCGTGCAGATCCGCAAAGTCATGGTGAGATCTGCATTCAATTTAAAATTGACGGTCAGGAAGCATCCCGCACGAGACCCTGTTAAATTTTCATATGCTAAGCTAGATCATTAGTAATTCATTTCGATTTCATAACAAAAGCATATAAACAGGATCACTGAAAGATAGACAAGCACAACCATACAAAAGGAGAACACAAAGATTTATCCTGGGAAAATCCTAAAGGGAAAAACCCAGCAAAAGCTTCCTCAATATAGATGCCCCAAAGGATAAAAGATAAAACCAACAAGGAGATCAAAGCTTGATCCTCCTCCTTCTCCAGCTACTTCTCTTCTCCACTAATGCGCTACACAAGTGAGAGTGTGTGTGTCTCAAATGAGGAGCTCCACACCTCTATTTATATTCATCCGTTCACTTCAATTAACTCATCCGACATGTAGGCTCGAGTTACCCATGTAGGCTCAAGTAACCGCACTGGGGGGCTAATGACCCACCTTTACAAATAGAGGGGACAACCTCATGACTCTTATTAGTTCTTCTGATTAGAAGCATCGGGGTACAAGATAATACAAGTGGTTCTCCCGGTAGGACCATCGGGGACCACAAAAGATACATATAGAATATTCTTCGAAGTTACAATATTTCAACAGATCCGACGGTTAAGGATTAGTTCCGCAACGAATAGGTAGAAAAGGTGAAGTTCCACAAAAGAGTATAGATCAATGGTCAAGATCTATCCTGCAACAGATCGATGATGCGGAAAAAGCGTTGCGGGAAAGCTATTACAGAAATAGAAAAGTGGACAGGAGATGAGTTCCGCAAAAGATCAAGATCAGACGACTTAGAATAGATCCGCAAGGAGATCGACAACGGAGAATAATTTCCTCACAAAGAAAAGTGGAAGGCGTAGAATTGCGAAAAGACTGTAGGAAATGTCACAGTTCCGCATTCCGCATCCTGCAATTCGGAAGATTGACGGTCATAAAGACTTACGTGAAAAATCGATGGTGTAGAAAAGCTAGTGCGGAAAACGGAAGGCAGAGAAGTGCGAAAGCAACTTTTGAGCTTTTGAAAACCCACACTCTGCATCCCGTGTTCCAGAAGATCAACGGTCACGAAGGAGCCTGCAGGATATCAACGATGCGGGACGATTGGGGCGGAAAGATTAGTGCGAAAGCGGAAATCTCGAAATGACATTACGGAAAAGTCACAACCCCGCGTTTCGCTATCCGCATCTTATCGAAGATCAACGGTCACAAAAAAGCCCGCAGGAGATCAACGGTGCGGAATGATTGAGGCAGAAAGCTAAGTGCGGAAAGACATTTTGAGAAATGTCATGGTTCGACAATTCCCATACCACATCCCATCTCAGACTTATGGTCAGGAAACAGTCTGGGATAAAGATCAACGACTCAGGATTGAGGCGGAAAAACGACTACGGAAAACGATTCCAGAAAGCTAATATTGTGGAAAGACATTTTTGAGATCTACGGTTAGGAAGAAGCCCGAAATTAGATCAACGACTTAGGGTGATTTCGGAAATAGAGAATGCGGAAGAACGCGACTGAAAGGTTAAACTGTAAATTGATTAACATGAGTTTAGGGAATGTCTGTAGGAAGCCCACAAAAGAGGAAAAGAAGCCCACAGGAATTGTTTGATGAATCCCGCGATCAGAGAAGAAGGGAGCTTGCAGATCAGACTTGATCAAGAAGGTTTTAATTAATTATTTAATTAGAAATTGTTAATATCATATTTGAAAGGCATGATAGTGAAAGGGCACGTTTCCAGAATGAAGAGATGCGTCTGCAGGATGTGTGAAGGTATGTTGCTGTATTGATATTGAGAAGAAGTATTTAAGCAGAAGATTGAAGTGGAAGAAAGGTGTCTCTGCCATCCAGATTTATGCAGCCAAAGCATAAGAGAGAGACCAAAGAAGAGTAACAAAATACAGTGTTTTTAAGATCTAGAAGTTTAATAATATCAAATTAGGGTGGAAGGGTAGTGCTAGGGAAGGCTACATGCTTGCAAGGAGGTCTTAGCCTCCTTCCAGTGGTGGCTGGAGAATCAGGGTATTGGTGTATCCTTGTCTATAGGTGCAAGAAGAAACCAGGGTGTGGGTGCATCCTTCAGTAGTGGCCGAGAAACTTGGGGACTGTGGTCTCCAGCAAGTGGGTGCTTGCAAATAACTATTGTATATTGTAAAAACAAAGTTTTGCAGATAATAGAAACGAATTGGTGGTTTAACTTATTGGGTTCCACGATAAATCATTGTGTCCAAATTTTGTTTTTACATTTGCTAAAATGAAAGAAATTGTGTGTAAATTTTAGTCACTGATTCAACCCCCCCTCTCAGTGACTAGACCTGATCCAACAATAATCTCTCACTCACATGGTTCAACTAAACAAATACAATTGAGGGGGACGAATTATCTTATAAAGCCCACACCATGATAAATCATTCTTTTTGCAGGTTTGATACTTAGGGGACATGGGGGGATCATTAGGCCCCCCCACTTTACATATTTTTAAAGATATAATTTGATTTGCACACTTTTATTTTGACCATTTTAATCAAATTTTGCCCCAAGGGGTAAATGAGGTTTATGATGATCACACATAATAATAGTGCCATGAAAAGTGCCCAAAATCATCTCAAGAGCCATTATAAATCAATATCCCGAAACAATCCCAAGCCATTTCCTTGACTGTCCTAGCCAAATTGATTTCCTGTAGTAATTCTATAGTCCATTTTTTATTAATACAACCTCCATAAATATTAAAAATCATCATAACTCTCCGTCGGCTGAAAACTAAGACAAATTGACTACATAGATGAATCTGGAGATATGGTATAATGGTATCGGTGACGACTCATACCCCTAGAGCATTGTAGCGCCCTAGGAGCGCCACTCTCTGAAGCATATCATCAATAAAAATGTGATCAAACCAATAATAAAGTCATAATAATCGTTGAACCTGAAAACTATGATCCAATCCTGAAAACTGAGACCACAGTATTGCTGTGGGGCATGTCTAGAACAAATATAGCCTATATCAATTTTTGTAGTCACTGCCTTGGGAATTGTGTTTGACTTGGTCAAAGTACCCAAATTGAAGGTGAAGCAACAATTTGGATGATCCTGAGTACATCATAGATGAATAAAGCTCACATGATTATGTTAGCAACCAAACTTAAAACATTAATAGCATGATAATGGTACATAAATATAAATAATCATCAGAGTTTAATCAGAGTAACCTTTCAACCTTTTACAAAGCCCCTTAAGTATGCTCACTTATAAGACTTACACAATTAATTGTGATGGGTGAAATGATGAAACACAGGATTAAGGTCAAGGGAAAGACTTGTTGACTCTAACATAGTGATCTTTTGGACATGGGAAACATGAATCCACTTGCATTCATGACGAACATAGAATATTAGGGGATGAGAGTGTCTCACAAATGGATGAGTTGATTTGAAAAGTGACCATTCAACTTTAACCAATGTCTATTGCTCACATCCAAGCTAAGATTTGTTAAACTAGTAGCAACAAGGAAGGTCTTCCTGTATGCATGTGTTCTTGCATGCAAAAGACTTAAAATAGGAAACCAGTTGTATTTAATTTACTTTTTCTAAGTTTACTTTGGAAAATAAATTAAAGTGATCTAAATCAATTTTAGTGAACCACTAGTTAAAGTGAAAGCGAAATTAGGGTTTTTGCTTTACCTAAAGTTATAAAAGAGAGATCAATTGGTGGAGAGAGCACACACTTGTATTCCGACAGAGATAGAATACAGACAAGGAGAGAAAGTCAGACATAGGATTTAGCTGAGAAGACGGAGGAGCGAGCAGCAGGATCATCGAGCTTCGTATAGCTGGGCCGTACACTCACACAGGAGGGTGTTGAGGTTTAGCTGGGATTTGCCCAGTGATTCTACTGGGTACTGCATTCGCCAAGTTTGGGTGAATTTGCAGTGATTGCAAAAGTTCCATATTTTCTCGTAATAAAATCTATATCTGACTGTTGCATCGGTTTTCCCATCTTGGGTTTTTTCGGGGGTTTCCATACCCAAAATAATAGTGTCAATATTGTGATGTGATGTTGTGATTTATTTCTCAGTTTTATATTCCGCTGCATACTGTAAAAGATATTCATGTGTGGTTATCAATTGATATTTTGCATGCACTGTTTAGCACTAGTTGAATATTAAAGGAAAGTTTACATGGTATCAGAGCTCTGGTGAGCTAAAGCTGAGAGATTTGCAGCAGCAGTGATAGATCAGGGGTAGATTTATAGGAAGACACAAACCTAGACTTCCAGATCTAGGGTTTGACAGGTACACTTCACTATGGCCGTGCAGTTGAGAGCTGAGGATAGACTCCAGGGTGCTCAGAACTTTCCTACATGGAAAGAAAGGATCATAAGGATCCTGGACGTCAGTGATGCAGAGGAGCACATTGACTCCACAAAGGTTGCACCCACAGATCCGACAGATTTAGCAGCTTGGAAGAAGATTGATTCCAGAGCCATGCTGATTATCATGGATGGAGTGAAGGACCATATAGTCCCTCACCTTTTTGGTAAGAAGACCACAGTAGAGATGTGGACGGCTTTGGAGAGTCTATACCAAAGCAAGAACGAGAACCGGAAGATGGTGTTGCAAGAGAGGATGCGCAGCACCAAGATGGCTAAGGGAGAAGGAGTGGTGCCTTATATAACGAGGCTCACAAAGATCAGGGATGAGCTTGGAGCTGTTGGCTCTAAGACTGTGGATGAGGAGCTAGTTCGGAATCCGGATAGCCCTCAATGGCTTCTCTAGGCCATGTGACACCTTTGTCAAAGGTGTTGTGGCTAGGGAGAAGCTCCCTGATTGGCAGAGACTATGGGATTGTTGGACACACCAGGAACACAGAGAGGGGGGGGGGGTGAATCTGTGTGTGCAGTCTTTATTACTTTTTCAACTTTTATAATCAACAACTTATTCAATATTATGCATTATCACATTATCATTATATCATCATCAGCATTGTTATCATCATCATATCATCATCATCACATAGAAAGCATAGTAACACAGTACACAAGATTTTTACGTGGAAACCCAAGTCCTGGGGGGGAAACCACGGAAGCCTTTTTAAAATAGATTTCCAGAAATATCTGGAAGGAAGCAACAACCCCCTTATTACAAAGACTTCAACTGGAAGGAGGCTACGACCCCCTGATTTAGAGGCTACGACCTGAAGGAAGCTGCCACTCCCTAATTTTCTGGCTTCAACCAGAAGGAGGCTACGACCTCCCTTCCTTGCCCCGTCCTGCCACCCTGATATGAAGATAGAAACAGCTGAACCACAACCGCACTGATCCTGCGGACCTGTTAATCAACACTTGTGCTACATTGCACAATCTGTACCACACTGCACAACCTGTACCACACTGCACAACAACTGCCACTACTAGCCACTGCTCATTATTTGATCACTACTCATCAACTGATCACTGTCCACTGTATCACAATACTCATCAACATGTAAAATCAACCTGTACCAATCAATCTATTTCTCACATCAACCAACTCAGTCAATCTGAGTCTGCACACCAAACTCAATCCACCTGGGTCAAACCAACTGCTCATACAACTCATCCAATCTGAGTCAAACCAACTGCACATAAGGCAACTTATGCCAATCTTTCTCAACTGTACCAAGATGCTTGTGTACCTGTGCCAAATCAATCATATATTTGTGTTAACCTAATCAAGTGCTTTGACAGTCAACCAACCCTTCTTACTTGGCCTAGTTTATCAAGTAAAAGACACATTTGAGCAACCAAGAGACTTCACATACTGTCAACCAAACTTTTTTCAAACACACTCAACTCAATGACACCATAACCAACCTCAATCACAGTCAAGGAATACTTGACAGTTAAACATGATATACTTCAACCAATAAGATAAAAGACTTAACCAACTATGTCAAACTCAATCAATATCATAAACTCTTAGACACAAAAGGATTTTCCACTCTACTAAAATCAAGTCAACAAATCAAACAAATATCAAGCAAATAATCACTTACAACACTGTCAAAGGTTGTCATTAACAATCCAGCTCCACTTAGGTCAAAGACACAATGATCAACACTAGTAAAACTAGTTTTCAAAGAAAACGTTTAGGTTGATCAAATAAATAACTCACAATATCTAATACTTGCATGTCAACTTCTCATTCAATACTACACTTATACAACAATCAAGATAAACACCAAGATCTATCCAAGATAATCATCAAGATCTATATCAATATCACATCAATGTATATGCCAAGAAAACCATCACCATAGCTTCCATAACATATTGAATTACTTTAAAGAGATATACCGATATATAGCCTCAAATACTAAGATCAAAGATGAACTCTATCCATGAGAGACATGTGCCATTACAAGAGAAACCATGAAGCACGAACCATACCTTATTGAAGATAACAAGATGGAGAAAAAGTAGAAAACCCAAAAGAAACTTTATATCCTGTCATCACACAGCCCTCGTAACAAGCTTTCCAATGAGCCAAAAATTTTATAATTCCGATTTCGTATGAGAAAGTTATGCCTATTTTAGTGAAGATGCCCAGAAATTTTTCTGTCACACAATTTCGCACTTTTCTCCAAAATGTGCGAAATTCGTAAGAGAAGTGGTGATGAAAAAATGAAATGCTTGATATTCTATTTATATGGGTTGTAGAGAAAAAATATTACCTTGAGCCGACATGCATTTCAAAATTACAAATAATTAAATTCTCTTTTATTTAGTCTGCTCACCCAAAAAGGTGGGGTACCCCAACTTAAAAAAATTCATATCTCTTCAATCGTAAGGAGCCACGTGACGTGCCACCTACCGTTGGAAATGAAACGACAAGGGCTATCTCCCCATGATGGGTTTATTTGCAATCCCATGGTCCAATACCCTTAAAATCTTCAATTTGTTCAGGATGTCAAAGACCCCACACATGAGGGTGCAAAAGACCATACCACCAACTACAAGAGTTTCAAAGTCTTCTTCAACATATCAAGGCACGTCCATGGCCTCTACCTCCATCTAAATCCCAATATCCATATAACCATAAATAGGACCATACATCATCATGGTTCAAGGTCTCCATATCATGAAAAACATATCCAATGGTTCCACTATATATCTTCATCACTATAAGAGTACCAACACCCCAAAAGAGGGGTACAAAGACCTCACCACTAGTTTGCAACACCTTATGGGCTTCATATGCATGATCATAAGGCTACTACATGGCAATGACCATATAGCGTCCAAGGGACATCAAAACATTTATGTGGGTTCAAGACTTAAACTTTCAAGGACACCAAGGACCCCATAAGAATGGGTTCCAATATACCACCATCAGTGTGGGTTCCAACACCTAAGTCTCCACATGCAAGAGTATCAAGATCTAAGTTTGTGGACTCAAGGACCTCACAAGAACTTAACAACCTCAAGACCATCCAATGCAAGCAATGGGATTCACCATCAACACATCAAATACTTTACACACATGAGCCACATCATCCATCCAACAACCAATCAAGAGACTAAGACAAGTACAAGCATAACAAGCAGCACAAAGACTAGCAACCAAATATCAACCATGAGTAAGGAACTCGACAATGGACTCAAATGGGACCAAGATACAACTTAGGGGCACTTAAGCAAGTCAATGGGTAACCAGGGCTTTTGTCATTGTTCCAAGGCCTCCAAGGGCTTCAAGCTTGGGCTTGGACAAGGTCAAAAGAGCTCCTCTTGCATAAAACAACCACAAACTAAACACTAACCCTCAGGGGCTCCACAAGGGCCACCAAGGACTCAATAGTTGGCATCAATGACCATACACAGTTGGCATCAATGACAAATTAATCAACAATGACTTTGTGCAGGAGGAGACTCGCATGGGTCAAGGATCAGGCTCATCCAGCAGTGCCCCACAGATTGTGGATGAGGAGGCTCTAGCCCTTACAGGGAAGAGCAAGGGGAAGGCAAAGAGGAAGAAAGATGGTAAGAAGAACCTTGACGTGTCAAAGGTCAAGTGTTTTATCTGCCACAAGCAGGGACACTTTGCCTCCTAGTGCCCAGACAGGAAGAAGAAGAGTAACACTCAGATGGCTGGATCTGCGGATGTGGATGAGTTCAGCAGGAACTTCGATGAGGAGTTCTGTTTGATAGCTTGCATGGCAAGCACCAGAGGGAGAAACATATGGTACATTGATAGTGGAGCATCTAGTCACATGACTGGACATAAGAGATTCTTCAAAGACTTACAGGAGGGTGGAATAGGGATCCACGTTGAGCTGGGTGATGTTGCGCGGTATCAAGCGCAGGGAGTTAGCACTGTTTCATTTGAGAGGGAGTTCGACAAACCCCTCAGTTTTGCTGATGTGTTATATGTTCCAGGACTGACCAAGGACCTTATATCAGTCTCCACTCTGGAGGACAAGGGATATCAAGTGAAGTTTCGTGACCATAGAGTGTATATCAGGCCCAAGGGGTCAGATAGGAGCTTGGATTGGGTGATTGGAAGAAGGAATGGGAAAGTGTACAGATTACACTTTGAGCCTGCAAAGGCTCTAGTCAGCAGCAGCAGCAGCAGTCAGGGTGAGTTGTCGCATAGGAGGATGGCACACTTACACCATGGAGCGCTGAAGCATTTGAGACAGGCAGTCATTGGAGTTCCTTAGGTAAAGGAGGAAAAGCATAACCACTGCAAGGGTTGTGCTTTGGGGAAGAACATTAGGAAGCCTTTCCCACAGAGTGAGCACAAGTCTAAGGAGCCCTTGGACTTGGTGCATTCGGATGTATGCGGACCTATGAGTGTCCATTCGTTCAGTGGTTATAGTTACTGTGTAACCTTCATTGATGACTATTCCAGGAAAACCTGGATCTATTTCCTGAAGGCCAAGTCAGAGGTCTTTGAGAGGTTCCGAGAGTTCAAGACTCTTGTGAAGAACCAAACAGGAAAGAAGATTTGAGTGTTGAGGACAAACAACGAAGGTGAGTACACTTCCAATGAGTTCATGGAGTATTGTTCGGTTGAGGGGATCAAGAAGGAGCACACTGTGCCGCATACCCCACAACAGAATGGAGTTGCAGAGCGGAAGAACAAGACTATGGTTGGAGCAGCCAAGGCCATGCTATTTGATCAGGGATTATGACTATTCCTCTGGGCCGAGGCATACATGACTGCAATATACATTCAGAACAGGTGTCCCCACACAGCCTTGGGGAGGAAGACATCGGAGGAGGTCTTCATAGGCTCTAGGCCAGATATGAGTCACATTCGCATATTCAACAGTGTATGCTATTGTCATGTTCATGCTGACAATAGGAAGAAGCTGGACCCTTCTGGAGAGAAGGGGTTACTTGTTGGTTACAGCGAGATTTCGAAGGCATATAGAGTTTACATTCTGCTCGCAGAAGGATCATTGTGAGCAGGGATGTCCAGTTCGATGAGGACAGGGCCTTGGCGGAGATCTCTGGACTTACCAGTAGAGCAGCAGCCAACACAGGAGTCGGGAGTCAAGTTGGAGGAGCTAGATGTACAGGTACATGGACAGACACAGAGCATAGGTTCTAGTGGTCAGAGGGAGTCAGGTGGACATGATCCTTCAGTCATTGACTTGAAGGATGAGTTGCAGCAGGAGACGGATATCCAACAGTCGCAGCAGGAGACGGATATCCAATAGTCGCAGCAGGTTGACACTAGGCCAAGGCCCAAGTGGTTTAGATCCACAGTGTAGGATTCCAGGCAGGTAGATCCTCCACAGATATCTTTTAGACGGAGTGTACCACTAGAGAGGCTTAATTATATGGCACTGATGACAGAGTTGATTAACCCTGAACCTTCCAACTTCGGGGAGGCTGCACAACATGATGTGTCGCAGGAAGCTATGGTTGAGGAGTATGACTCCATTATGAAAAACTAAGTATGGGAGGTTGTGCCGAGGCCACAAGGGAAAAAGGTGGTGGGATCCAGATGGATCTACAAGGTGAAGCATGCAACATACAAAAACGTGGAGAAGTGCAAGGCACGCTTCGTGGCAAAGGGGTTTTCACAGAAGGAGGGTATTGATTATGAGGAGACCTTCGCCCTTGTTGCCAGGTATTCTTCCATTCGTACCATTATGTCAGTAGAAGCTGAGATGGGTTGGCGTGTCCATCAGATGGACGTCAAGATTGCCTTCCTCAATGGAGTTATAGAGGAGGAGGTGTATATTGAGCAGCCAAAGGGGTTTGATGTGGAGAATAGGGAGACGCATGTATGCAGATTGCATCGAGCTCTTTACGGGCTCAAGCAGGCACCTCGAGCATGGTACTCAAGGATTGATAGCTATCTACGGGAGATGGGATTTCAGCGGAGTGAGGCTGACCACAACTTGTACATCTTGACAGGTGAGGTGCCTCTCATATTGGTCTTATATGTGGATGATCTCTTTTTGAGAGGAGACGAGAGGCTGATTGGAGACTGCAAGTCCAACCTTGCAGTGGAGTTTGAGATGAAAGACCTTGGGCTGATGCATTACTTTTTGGGCTTGGAGGTTTGGCAAAGAGATGGATGCTTCTTCATTGGACAGGGGAAGTATGCAGTAGAGATCCTGAAGAGATTCAGGATGGAGGACTGCAAGCCTATGGCCATACCTCTAGTTTCCAACAGGAGGAAGATTGATGCATCAAGGTTAGATAGATTTGATCCTACCTTGTATCGTCAGCTTATCGGATAGCTTATTTATCTGGTCAACACTCGACCAGACATTAGCTTTGCAGTCAACTCTTTGAGACAGTTCATGGTGGACCCTCGGAGAGTGCATTGGACGACTGTGAAGCACATACTTTGCTACATTAGAGGTACAATGGAGTTACGAGTATGGATTGGTTTATGAGCGCAGGGGAATGTACAGTTAACAGGTTTCATAGACGCTGACTGGGCAAGATGTGTAGAGGACCAGAAGAGTACTTCAGACAGCTGTTTTAGCTCGGATCAGGGGTTGTCTCTTGGTTCAACAAGAAGCAGAAGTCAGTTGCATTGAGATTGGCAGAGGCTGAGTACATGGCAGCGAGCATGGTTGCTTGTGAGGGTATGTGGCTGAGGAAGTTACTTGCAGGGTTGTTCGAGCGTGAGCTAGAGGTTACAATAGTTCACTGTGACAATCAGTGGCATCAGGCTATCTGAGAATCCAGTGTTCCATGACCAGAGAAAACACAGAGACATCTGATACCACTTCTTGAGAGATTGTGTTTAGAGGATAACCTTTCAGTTGGAGTACATACAGACATATGAGCAGGTGGCAGACATTTCACCAAGGCACTTTGCAGACAGAGTTTTGTGAAGTTCAGGGATAAGTTGGGGTTGCTATCGAATCCCTTCCTCGTTGAGAGGGAGTGTTAAACTAGTAGCAACAAGGAAGGTCTTCCTGCATGCATGTGTTCTTGCATGCAAAAGACTTAAAATAGGAAACCAGTTGTATTTAATTTACTTTTCCTAAGTTTACTTTGGAAAGTAAATTAAAGTGATCTAAATTAACTTTAGTGAACCACTAGTTAAAGTGAAAGTGAAATTAGGGTTTTTGCTTTACCTAAAGTTATAAAAGAGAGATCAATTGGTGGAGAGAACACACACTTGTATACCGATAGAGACAGGATACAGATAAGGAGAGAAAGTCAGACAGAGGATTTAGCTGAGACGATGGAGGAGTGAGCAGTAGGATCATCGAGCTTCGTACAACTGGGCCGTACACTCACACAGTAGGGTGTTGAGGTTTAGCTGGGATTTGCCCAGTGATTCTGCCGGGTACTGCATTCGCTAGGTTTGGGTAAATTTGCAGTGATTGTAAAAGTTCCATATTTTCTCATAATAAAATCTATATCTGACTGCTGCACCGGTTTTCCCATCCTGGGTTTTTCCGGGGGTTTCCATACCCAAAATAATAGTGTCAATATTGTGATGTGATGTTGTGATTTATTTCTCAGTTTTATATTCTGCCGCATACTGTAAAAGATATTCATGTGTGGTTATCAGTTGATATTTTGCATGCACTGTTTAGCCCTAGTTGATTATTAAAGGAAAATTTACAAGATTAAGCTCCCTGAGGTTCTTTTCTAGGACCCTTGAGTTGAGGACGCAAGAAACTGTAGTGAAGAGATCCTAGGGGACACACTTAGAATTAGTTGTTGCTTACTCCATCTCACATCCCAACCTATAGGCTCTATGAGGAATTTAATCATTACATTTTCAAATATGGCCAACAGCCTTTAGATATGACATTTATTTATCCACTGCTTTTTTAGGCCTTTGACATTTCATTTCCATAACCCCTTTAGGCGTGTCTAAAGACACAATTTACAATTTTATTCATGGGTTTGCATTTCAATAGATAAAGCACATATAACATAATGCATGTAATGATGGCAAACATAATGCTTCAAGTTTTAGCTGAAAACTCTTCAGGCAACTAGGGGGGATATCCACAATTAGGACCAAACATCGAGGGCAACTGACTAGAGAGGTCAAGGCTTCAAAACCCAACTCACCTATCCTCATGAACCAACACCAATGGGTTCTCTTGACACAAAGGGATCAAGGTTTCGACAAGTTTTGTTGCACAACTCAAAGTCGAGACACAAAACAACATGGGGTCTATCATCATAAACTTAAGTGGGGGAAAGGTGTCCTCAATCTCACAAGTGAAAGTTTAAGTATGGGTATATGTCAAATGGACGATACAGATGGGTGGAGAAAGTGATAGGTGATGCCAACACAGCAGGATAAACTAAGTTTGTTCAAGATGAGCATACATAAAGGCTTTACATAAAAGATTGCATAGCTACTCACAATATAAGTCATTCAAGACAATCCAGTACCACAGTAAGCTAATCAGTGTCAAGTCATAGCTACTAAAACAACGAATAGAGACAAGAAATACATTCAAGTACCACCTGTATATCTGCTCAACGATACACGTCTCTACCTAATGTGCCAATTTGTTAATTGTGTACCATCTTTGCTGCTCTGCTCGAATGGAGTATGTCACCACCAAGGTCATCTCAATGGATTAGGAAATCTCAGTCATTGCAAGGGAATGCTCTGCATCTGCTACTAAAGAAGGCTTTGAATGGCTCATGCTCATCATTGATCCATGTTGTATCCCCATAAACTAGATTTGGCTCTGAAAAAGAGAAAACATCCATTTGTTGCATCATGGTATCCCAGCTACAAGGTATGTGATAACATGTACTTACCATATAGGGGGATTTTTACCTATTCTAAGACCACCACGTGTGACCAATTTGAATTGCCTCATTGGCATTCGATTTCTTCATTGAAGATGCATTCTATATGTACTCATATTCATGATTAATAGATGAATGGAAAATTCTCCAATTGTTCCAAGTTTCTTGTGTTATTTAAATCTTTTTCTTCTCTATTTTTCCTGAGCATCTCTGTGAGGATTATTATTGTCTCAAGATCTTTCAGTTAAATCTCACACGCCTTTCTTCCAGGGAGGGTGACTTTCCCACTTGGTGATTTGTATCTTGATCTAGATGCTAATGTAGAAGTGGATTATTGTTCCCTAGGGTTGAATTGAGCCCCTTAGGATGTTAATTGATGTAACTGACATGTGTATCTATCATTGTATCATGCGTATAGGAGGTAATTCAGCCCCCTCACCTAGGCTTGACATTTCTAACTCATTTAAAAATAAAAAATTGAGATTGGATCTCCACCATTGATCATTGTACAATGTATTGTATCTTTTGATCTTAGTCGTCTCCATAAGGATCGGTTAGGGGCTTTGCTCCTCTCTTAGCTATCAAAGAGGGAGAGATGCTCATTTGTAAAGGACTCTTGGCACTTCATTTAATAATATAAAATATTTTTGGGTCCACATCTCTTGTATCTTGGATGATTATTGATCCATTTTTAGTCTTTCTAAGCCTCTTCTTCCATTAGATGTTTACTCGTATCTTGACTTGGATATTTTCACGGTTTTCTTGCAGGGAAAAGGAGGGCGATTTCACCTTGGCGACTTGAGGATGACTTGGGTGCCTGGACGACTCTCTCTTTGACATGGGGTTATCTAGGAATGAGATTGATTTTCCATTGTTGTTTGTCTCTTGCTATTTCCTTTTTGTCTCCTTTGTTAGATCTTTTATTTTGCAAGATAATGAGACTATATTTTAGTTAATGTGATTTGCCTCTCTAACATTTGTCTCATTTGTTTTGTAGGTAGAAGCTCATCCGATCTACAAATGCGACATGGTCGAGTACAAAGACGGGGACTATTTGTTGATGTTAGGAAAGGGGGACAAACTCTTTCCATCTCTCCGGATCAAGGTAAGTACCCAAATCGTTTTAATCAAACCCTCTGAAAACCATTTGTCACAAAAATAAAATTTATCTTTCAAACCTTATTGTAGTTGCATGCTTAGTAATTTGGGCATTTGGCCACTTGGGTATTTTTGGTATTGCGTTTTGGAGCAAATCTATAGCCTAGGCGTCTTCCTTTTTTATTCCATTAGCCCTGAAAACCAAGGCACCGATCTTTACCCTATTTGCCTTTGGTGGTTTTTGTCCATTTTTTCTACTACATGCTTGTTGCACGCTACTGTGTGTCGAAAGAATTGATCTAGGTTGTGTAGTAAGTCATCTCGTGTTAGGTTTGTCATTTAAACTCATTCCATCTCATATCGTTGAGCACTCTTAAAACGATTTGATCACTCTGGATAAGTGGAATTTATTCAAACCCTAGCACCATCTTCCTAGGTTCCTAAGCTTAACTCACTATTGAGTATTTCCTTGAATTGGATTGCATTTGAATCACTTAGCTAAACCCCTAATAAATCCACCTAAACATAGCTTAGTAGTCATTCCTCCGACTCTAGGAAGCATCTCTCAGGGAACTCCTTATGTTGAAATATTGTAACTTCGAAGAATATTCTATATGTATTTTTTTGTGGTCCCCGATGTTCCTACCGGGAGAATCACTTGTATTTCTTTATACCCCGATGTTTCTAGTCGGGAGAACTAATAAGAGTCATGAGGAAGTTCCCTCCGTTGTAAGTCGAGTCATTAGTGCCCCAGTTGTGGTTACTCGAGCCTACAAGATTAAATTAGGATTACTCGAGCCTACATAACTGAGTTAATTATTAAGTGAACGAAAGAATATAAATAGAGGTGAGGCGTTCTTCATTTGGAACACACACACTCACTTGTGTAGCGCATGAGAGAGAGAGAGAGAAAGAGCTGTGGTTGGAGAAGAAGGAGGACCAGTCTTTTGGGTTTTACCTTTTATCTTTTTGGGGCATCTATATTGAGGAAGCTTTTGCTGGGATTTTCCCAGGATAAATCTTTGTGTTCTTTTGTGTGGTTGTGCTTGTCTATCTTTCAGTGATCTTTTGGCTTATGGTTATGCTGTTATGATGCTAAATGTTTTAAGATCTGATATAACCATTAAAAATTCAACATGGTATCAGAGCCACCTTGAAAGAAGACACTGTGCAACTGCAGAAGTTAGGGCTTTTTACAGAAGAGGAATTTTTGAGTGAGCTCGGCATAGGATTACTCTCCTCATCAAAATCGAAGTTTAGAGACCTGGGTCGAGATTTTTGGCTAGGTGAAACTCCGGGAAAGTCAAGCCCTAGTTTGACACCAGGCCTGAAAAACCCTAAAATACTGAAACTGATAGTTTTGGTAGATTCGCTATATCTCGAGATTGGAGAAGGCTCAGGTACCGAAACTTTCACAGGTCGAAGATAAATGATTTATGTAAATTGTGTCCAAGTTTCAGACTCGGATTCACTATATTCTAGGAGATATGATTTCTCCAAGTTAGGGTTCTAGCCTCTTCCAGGATTCATCCCTAAAGAGGACACTTGGGGAGAATTGTTATATCTCGGGCTACAAAGGTCCAAATGAAATTTCGCAACATGTTACAGAAAGGGCACAGATTGTACTTTCTGTGGTAAGAATTTCAAACCCCGAAGATGAAACAGTGACACGTGGTAGTCTGTACAAGTTCTCTCTTCTGAACAATCCTGAAATGAGCCACCTTGGGAAAACGCGCATAAGTTCCAATTGGTAAAACCAATTCTGCTCTAACCTACGGTGCTGGAAAGAGGACATGCGAGGCTACATCAGTACGAAATTGCAGACATAGAGGAGCAGTAATTTCAGAGATACCGCAGAAACAATATCGTGCATTCTGCAGAAGAAACTGAAGAAAACTAGGGCATCAGATATTTTGCAATTCTGATCACAGTTTTGGGAAAATGAATATGCTGCTCAGCTCGCCTTCATTAGGCACATATTTCTATCCAATCAGATCTGAGAGATTCCAAGTTTTGAAAAATAGGGTTTCTTTGACAAACCCTAGATCAGCCAGATCCGGAACTAGGACGAACATCTCAAACCGATAAGATCTAATCTTTTGCCATTTACATTTGAGGTTCTCATTTCAAAATGACCTAACACCTCAGCTTGATGACAAGCTTGGTGAAGCTGAAAACTTCTGAGCATGGAAGCATAGGATTTTACTGGTTCTTGAAGAAAAATGAATTGGACACCTACATAAGTGGAGAGGTTCCAGTTCCAAAGGGAAATGAGGCTAAAGCCTTACACAAGAAGAAACTTGACTCATAATAAGAGAAGAGAAGACGGGAGCAACTAAAGGTCAAGCGTTCACTATTCAAAGAAGATCCCTCAAGCGATGAGGAATATGAAGAACTCAATTCTTGAAGAACCTTTTATCCATCTTATCATTTGGATAAGAAATGATGATTTCATGAATGAACAAGATGATGAAGCAGAAGGATCAAGGAGTCTACCCACGAAACAAATAAAAGATAAGTATTCAATTGTCATTTCATGATATTGTTTTGTATTCAGTTGATGTGTTATGCATGATAGAATGTTTTCATTAATGACAGTATGCATGTGATGAGTAAGTAGCTCATGGTGCTATACACCTCTCCATTTCTACTTATCTAGAATGAAACCTCCTTACTGACATATTGGATTAGTGCACAATCTCAATGATGTCATCTAGAAAGTTTCTGTGAGATATGGATGACTGTTGTATTGACTAAATAGTTGAATGATGCGTCGTTATGTATATGTTCTATGAAATGGTTTTAACCATGCAACTGGTGCATTTGACGTAGAGGAAAGGTCTTGTACAACCGCCTACAAGAAAAGAAGGATGAGACTTGTTCCGAAGAACAAGTGATGACAATTCAAGATTCACTTCAATAAACATGAATCTGAAGCTCCCAGGGTCAGAGACACCGTGATGGAAGAAAGAGCTTTAGAGAGCGGTAGATCCACCTCAAAGGATGAAGACCACCATGGGTACAAGAGATAACTCAAGATGAAGAAAATAATGGTGAGACTTCCAAACCAAAGTAAGAAGCCTCGGACACACTCTAGTTGTGTAACACAGTTGGGTAACATCATTGATGCTAACCTTTCCAGCTATGAAAGAAGTTATGATCAAAGCGTAACAGTCGATCATGGGGAATGCTGTCTGCGATATGGTTTCGAGACCTGAAGGGAAGCCTGTAGTATCTTCCATATGGATCTACCAGAACAAGTGTACAAAGCAAGGTTATTGGTTTGCCTCAAAAAGAGTAGACTATGACATGACATACTCTATTGACTAGACCCACTAGAAGTATATATCAAGCATGGAACCTCCTGTACAGAATGAAGAGGGAAGATGATACTCCACTTCAGGGGGAGTGACTACAGAAGATCTCTGAGTTCGACATGGTACGACATGATGGACAACTTCCTGATGGATTGAGACTTTACCAAGAGTAAAGTGGGTTCCAACCTTCAAGGTTGAATGCAGAAGACTAGGATATGTTGATGACTTGACAAGACGAACTCATGGAAGATGTTATGATGAAAGAATACTAGAATGATGTTTGGGATATAGTACTCAAACCAGAAAGCAAGAATGTGGTATCTTCCAAATGGATTTGCAAGATAAAATATGCTGCTGATAGAAGTAAGGCAAGACTTGTGGCTAGAGGTTTCTCTTAGAAAGAGGGAATTAATTCTGAAGAGACACTTACTCCAGGAAGCAAGGTACACTTCCTTCAGAACTATCATGGTAGTTGCATCCATGATGAAGTAGGACTTACACCAGATGGATGTGAAGATAGCCTTCCTGAATGGTGTGATTAAAGAAGAAGTATACATAGATCAACCACAAGGATTTGAAGTTGAAGACAGAAAGACTCACGTATGCAAGTTGAAGAAGGCCCTGTATGGCCTGAAGCAAGCTCCTAGATCTTGGTATGGAAGGATATATAAGTTTCCTGACGAGCATGGGCTTTACCAAGAGTAAAGCCGATACTAACCTTTACTACGAGGTTGTAGAAGATGAACCTGTCATACTGTTACTATATGTGGATGATTTATTTCTGAGAGGGAATGAGAAACAAATTGTGGAAAGCAAGAAGAAGCTCGCTGAAGAATTTGAGATGAAAGACCTTGGGTTAATGCATTATTTCCTAGGTCTGGAAGTATGGCAAAGTTCAGAAGGAATCTTTCTCAACCAGGGAAAGTATGCAGTAGAGATATTGAAAAGATTTAATATGTTGGAATGTAAAGCCATGGCCACACCCATGGATTCCAACCTGAAGTTGTTAGCTGATGACTCATCAGAGTTAGTGGATATTACTCAATACAGACATATTATTGGGTCGTTGATGTATCTAACAAATACCAGACTAGACATTTGTTTTGCTGTGAACACCTTGAGTCAGTATCTAGTTCAACCTAGACGGGCTCACTTGATAGTTGCAAAGCATATGATGAGATATCTGAAAGTGACTATAGACTTTGGTCTATACTATGATGGAAACCATGATTACAGATTGTATGGCTATACATATGCAGATTGGGCTGGAAGTGCCTTAGATAGAAGAAGCACATCAAGTGGATGTTATTGTCTGGGGTTTGCTATGAGTTCATGATTTAGCAGGAAACAGTAGAATACATAGCAGATTTCTCTGCTAGTTGTGAAGCCATATGGCTTCAGAAGCTGATGTTAGGTCTCTTTGACCTCGAGATGGATACTACAGTGATTCTATGTGATAACCAGAGTTGTATAAAGATGACAGAGAACCATTTGTTCCATCGAAGCACATAGAAATCCGGTATTTCTACGTACGAGATAAGATGTAGATGATGATGTTTCAATATTCCCATACTGAAGATATAGATGATGCTTTCAATATTTACATACTGGAGATACAGATGATGATAGTTCAGTATTCACATACTGAAGATACAGATGATGATAGTTCAGTATTCACATACTGAAGATGTAGATGATGATGATTTAGATGATGATGTTACAAGATGATGATTCAACACTGATGTGTTGACAGAGCCTCTGTCTTGGGTAAAGTTCGAATACTTTTGAGACAAGCTTGGTGTTGTTCGGAAAGACCTTCCTCGAAAGGGGGAGCAGTGATGTTGCAGTGGGATTGTATCATCCCTGGACACTTGTCCTAAAGTGATCTGGTGACTTCAGTCCTCGAGAATGAAGAGGGATTGTATCATCCCAAGACGTTTGTCCAGAATGGATCTGGTGACTTCGGTCCTCGAGAATGAAGAGGGATTGTATCATCTCGGGACATTTGTCCAGAAATGATCTGGTGACTTAGGTCCTCGAGAATGAAGAGGGATTGTATCATCTTGGGACATTTGTTTAGAAATGATCCGGTGACTTCGGTCCCTGAGAATGTGGCAGGATTGCATCATCCTTGAACTTCGGTTTAGAAAGGTATTCAGAGGCTTTGGTCCTCGAGAATGTGGTAGGATTGCATCATCCTTGAACTTTGGTTCAGAAAGGTATCCGAAGGCTTTGGTCCCCGAGAATGTGGTAGGATTGCATCATCCTTGAACTTCGGTTCAAAAAGGTATTAGGAGGCTTTGGTCCCCGAGAATGTGGTAGGATTGCATCATCCTTGAACTTCGGTTCAGAAAGGTATTCAGAGGCTTCGGTCCCCGAGAATGTGGTAGGATTGCATCATCCTTGAACTTCGGTTCAGAAAGGTATCCAGAGGCTTCGGTCCCTGAGAATGTGGCAGGATTGCATCATCCTTGGACTTAGTCCTAAAGTGATAGGGACTGATTACCCCGTAATCAATTCGGTGACTTCAGTTGTCAAGAATGTGGTAGGATTGTATCATCCCTGGACTTGCGTCCAAAAGTGATTCGAAGACTTTCGTCTTCGTGTTGTGGATTGCAAGTTGTTGCTGATGATGATGTTACTAGTCGAAAGATCAGAGTGTGATGATGACGACGTACTGATCGAAAGATTAGAGTATGATGATGATGATGATGCTGTTTGAAAGTTCGAAGTATGATGATGATGTTGCTGATCGAAAGATCAGAGTATGATGATGATGATGTTGCTGATCGAAAGATCAGAGTATGATGATGATGTTGTTGCTGATCGAAAGGTCAAAGCACTGAAGATGTTGTTGCTGATCGAAAGGTCAAAGTGCTGAAGATGTTGTTGCTGATTGAAAGGTCAAAGTGTTGATGATGATGTTATCGATTGAGCGGTCAAAGTGTTGCTGTCGTTGAAGATTGAAGATGAAGACTATATGATGTTGAAAAGCTTCCAATGATTTATAGATGTGCCACCCTGATGATGTTGATGATGTCCTCTCTCTCCTATTGTTGTTGTTGTTGATGTTGTTGTAGAATACCCTTCTCGTTAAGGGGGAGTGTTGAAATATTGTAACTTCGAAGAATATTCTATATGTATTTTTTTGTGGTTCCCGATGTTGCTATCGAGAGAATCACTTGTATTTCTTTATACCCCGATGTTTCTAGTTAGGAGAACTAATAAGAGTCATGAGGAAGTTCCCTCCGTTGTAAGTCGGGTCATTAGTACCCCAGTTTTGGTTACTCGAGCCTACAAGATTAAATTAGGATTACTCGAGCCTACATAACTGAGTTAATTATTAAGTGAACGAAAGAATATAAATAGAGGTGAGGCGTTCCTCATTTGGAACACACAACTCACTTGTGCAGCGCATGAGAGAGAGAGAGAAAGAGCTGTGGCTGGAGAAGGAGGATTGGTCTTTTGGGTTTTACCTTTTATCTTTTTGGGGCATCTATATTGAGGAAGCTTTTGTTGGGTTTTTCCCTTTAGGGTTTTCCCAGGATAAATCTTTGTGTTCTTTTGTGTGGTTGTGCTTGTCTATCTTTCAGTGATCTTTTGGCTTATGGTTATGCTGTTATGATGCTAAATGTTTTAAGATCTGATATAACCATTAAAAATTCAACACCTTATTCTCCAATTGCCATAACCTTCAATAGTATACTGTAGCCAAAAGGGGTTGGGCATCTAAGCCTAACTTGGGACTTCTCTTGTGGCTAGTCTAATTCACCTTAGGGGGATTAGGAGGCCTAAAGAGTGAAGAAACCTATTCAGTGTGACAACCAATACATATTTGGTCGGTAGGATTCTTGAAGTATCATGTTCTTGGTGTCTGTTNTAGGTGGATTAGGAGGCCTAAAGAGTGAAGAAACCTATTCAGTGTGACAACCAATACATATTTGGTCGGTAGGATTCTTGAAGTATCATGTTCTTGGTGTCTGTTTGTCTCTACCATCCTAGATAGGATCATATTTAAAGGTCACTACAGAGATTGTGATAACATTTTTGCCGTCGTTGCTGGGGAGGCAGAGACTGCGTTGGGCATTTTTGAGTGTGCCTTTTACATGATCTATTAATCATATTGCATTTGGCATTTTATTTTGATGGTTGATTAAAGATTGCTATAGTCTTATTTTTCACAACCATCATATTTGGTATTTAGCTCCATCTCCTTGCTTTATAATGACATATCATTGAGTGAATATTCATTCTAGTTCCCCTAGTGACGCCACATCTCAACTTCATTGAGGATTGGTCCCATCCTTATAATCTATATGATTCATTTCATAAATATGTTGTTTAAAAGAAAATTAATTTAAGAAGATTTTTCCTAGCTTGTGTTTTCTCCTTTTTTTTTTCTTCCTGAAAGGATGTCTTGTGTCACATAAGAGTTCATGTCGAATCTGTGCGAAGTAATGACCTTAATGGTAACCTTCATGCTAAATAAAAAAGAAGAAATGATGAATCAAGAACGTCATTATCAACATGAATTTGAAAGTGCTTATACTAGTTGCTCTCATCCTCCTCGACGACCTATCAAGGAAGGATTCCCAAAAACTATGAGTACGCAACATCACACTCCAAGGCCAACTGTGGGAAACCTTCCAAAGAATAGCAAGCCTCAGAAGGCCAGTTTACCTCCTGTTACGCGTTAGAGCTACTGCAGCTTTCCAGCAGGGCCAAACCTAGAGTTGGGGGTTAAAGTTTTTTATTGTAAAGGCTAATATGGGTTATATTGTATGGATATTTGGATTAGGCACTATTGTCCCCCTGGATTGGTCATGGCAGGTTCCCTTGGTTTCACTCTTGGAAGTACTTTGATTTGTGGCACAATTGACTGCTCCCTTGGTTTCACTCTTGGAAGTACTTGGATTTGTGGCACAACTGACTGCTCCTTCGGTGTGTGGATGTCCCCACCATGCAAGGGCTTTAAGCCCATGGGTTAGTGTCCCAGGCTTTTAGGGGTGACCCACTGGGGCACATGAACACCTTGGTTTTTGTCATGAAGTGGTGATTGCATTTTGTAAAGGGTTGTTGTCCCCTATTTAGCACACCTCCTTCACCCACTTGGACCTCTTTCTAGCACTCAAAAACCCCTCCTCTAGTGTTTTGTCCTACGGCGTCATCCTTGAGCCTACAAGCTTTGCAAGGGGGGAGTTGAGGGATAAAACACTTATTGGGCTTAGTTGGGGCATTACGTTCCCCTTTGACTCACTCTTTTTCATCAAATGAAGCCGTTATTTTAGTCATATTTGCTATTTTTGTCTATTTTAGGGCTTAGTCCCCAATTTGTGGGGGATTTACCCTAAAAATATTCTAATTTAATGTTGACTTGTAGGCTCTGTTGCCGCCTAATTCACACTTTAAGATGCAGGAAAGTCACAACCTGCTATGTGTGTCCTTGGGGGCAACTGAGAGCTGGGGACCACTGTCACCACAGTCCACAACTCCTCCGTTTAGGCAAGATCCCAACAGAGCCAAGGGGGGTAGTCCCTATGGGAAAACTAAGTTCCAGGTTTATTAATTAATCACTGATTAATTAAAGGGATCGTTTAAAAAAGAAAGAAGCTAAGACCTTATATAAACAAGACTAGTGCCTATTACAATGGAGTCTAAAGATAGATTGTGTCTTTATGAACTTTACAAATAAAATTTAGATTTTAATCTGCGATTAAACTATAGCTTCGGTGTTTAATAATGAAACATATGAATAAACAATATAATTGTAAACAGTAATGAAATAAAACAAATGTATGGACAATGAAACAGATTTACAAGATGGCAGAA
Source organism: Pseudotsuga menziesii (assembly GCA_001517045.1). Classification (NCBI taxonomy): domain Eukaryota; kingdom Viridiplantae; phylum Streptophyta; class Pinopsida; order Pinales; family Pinaceae; genus Pseudotsuga; species Pseudotsuga menziesii. The sequence continues at coordinate 61,721 of LPNX010232928.1, forward strand.
AATTGTTATGAATGAAGATTATTGAACCAACAGTAAATTTAAAGCACGAAAAGATTTTAAGCAATTAACATTCACCACATGATCATTTGCAGAATTGAAAGTAAAAAGATGCAACTGAGAAGTAAAGTGCTGGAAGTAAAATATTGTAGTGCAATATTGGAGTGAAAGAGTGCTTGAAATAGTAGAATGTTGTAGAACTGGTTTTGAATTGTCTCTTGGTTTATTTTAGTTGATTTTATTAAGGTTTTTCTTCTTTGATTTAAGTTTTAGAATCGGTGGTGTGACTACCCCGATCTAGAACTTCTCCAGCCAAAGAAGGACTGCTGTTGCGCTCAACAAAGTGGGAGCAAAGCCCACCCGTAGCTCACAGGTCAATCCCCAATGCCCCGGTGCTCAACAAGGAGGACGTCGAAGCACCTAGAGACCGCCCACGGTCTGCTACCCCTTCTAGCTTCCTGAGGTCACTGTTTTTAGTTGACAGAAAAAGGGCTAGATGGATGCCTATTAAACTAAGACTTCCCTGTCCCCTGGTCGTATCTCGGAGTACCCCAGAGGGTGATAACCGAGTAGAGGAGCAGGATGTGGGAAGTTGTTGTTGGTAAGTTTTAAGGTTAAGTTTTATCTGGGTGATTAACATGCAAGGTTTATTTTAATGCGATCAACAAGATCAACCAAGCTGTATCCCTTATGGGAGGTGCCGGTATTTGATCTTGGACTTGTAAAATAAAATGTTTGATTGTGGTACAAGGAAAGCAATTTATCTTAATTACCTAAGCCCCCACTTCCCCTGTTTTTCATATCCGGCTTGAAGTCCCTAAAGGGAGATGACAAGCGGATAGAGGATACACAGGTTTAATGGGTTGTATGATTACTTTAAAACAAAAATGAAATTTGCAATAAAAGAAACTTGAAACAACTATTATCCTACTTCTAAATCTACTTCCTAATCTATCTACTTTATGGATTACAAAAGCTTACAAAAAACTTTACAGAATACCCCAAGAGACTCTCGTTGGGGTTTACAATAAATCGGAAAAATATGAAAGAGAGGGTTGAGGGTTTGAACCCCTTTTGAAGCGGTTGAAGTTTGAAGAGATCCTGGACCTATTCGGGCATCAAATCTCCTTCACTCATGCACAACCTGTCATAAACCAGCAAGCTATTCTTCGCTGGAAATCACAGAAAACACTAAAAAAATTGTTGTTAAAAGATTAGTACAAAATTTACAAATTTACATAAAAAAATCTGAATGTGAAATATTGCAGAAATAAGAGATTTAAAGGGCTGAAAAGTGAGTTTCCAGCCACCTAAACAGTGTTTAAACAGCAGAAATATAAGTCCTAACTAATATATAATAGGTTAGGGCCCTAAAACAAAGGTTACATTCACTATACAGTGAAATAAACCCCTTTTCAGGAGGGCTGGAAGTAGATGGCCGAATTTAAAACTTTGCCGGAATGAGATTTTTGGGAGAGATCTCCTTGCTTGAATAACCTGCAAATAAATCTATGCCTGCAAGAATTGTAATCCTAGTGATGAATACCTAACACTTCCTGCAAAATACTTTGAAAGACAATGTTAGATCATTCACAAAAGAAAGAAAAAGCACTTCTACTCTCTAATCTCTCCACAAAACACTTTGTGGAGAGCTAACTAGAATAATACAAACTGCAAAAATAGAATAATGCAGGTTACCTCAAGAGTAGTAGATCATGAAAGAGTTTGCAGCATAGTATCCCTCCAAAGAAATTTTTATTAATGGCCCAACAAGGGCAAAGCTTCCAATACAAAGTATAGCAAGAAAATATGAGAGCAAGAAATTTCCGGCAGCATAACAATAGCATGAATGATCATGATTAATGAGGGAGTGAGACCCCCATTAAATAGTTGGGGCAATCCCCAATCTACCGAAGATAAATGGTTGAGATTAGATCTAGATCTAGGGTTTAATCTCCACCACTAGATCTAGGTATTTGGCTTTCTATTCTTCTCAATTAATCCACACCTTTGGATTAATTTTTAATCAGAGGCCATAATGTTTAATCCATGTCCAAGTATTCTCCATCTTTAGATCTAGGTCTTTAGCTAAATATCCACCATTAGATGAGCTTTTAGGTTAATAAATGAAAATAGAAATAGAGTAGGCCCAAGGTAGGCGCCCCTCTAAACTTGGCGGATTCCTCCAAACTTGGCATCTCCAAAATGCATGTAAAATGTGGGCTTCAAGAGATAGCGCCCTCACTAAAGTAGCTAGTGCTCTATCCAATGGCTAGCGCTCCTCCAAATGGTGCGCTCCACTAAAATATGTAAAAACGTGGGCCCATAATGCATGTGCCCTCTTCTAGTAGCTAGCGCACCTCTAAACTTGGCGTGGGTCCCTTCTATCTTAGCGCCTCCTTTAAATTTTGGTGGCGCCTCCATATAGTGTGAGCTCCAAATTGGTTAGCGCCTCCATCCAATTTAGCGTGGGCCCTTTCCAATTTAGCGTGGGTCCCTTCTATGATAAAGCCTCCATTCAATTTAGCGTGGGCCTTCTCCATTGTAGCGCCCTCTAAACTTTGGTTAGCGCTTCCATTTTAGCATTCTCCCTTCATAATATAGCGTGGGCATCCTTTATACATAGCGCCCACCTCCATTTGTTATATGGTGATTCCTCCAAAAGAATGCGCCCTCTCTATATTACATGGTGGAGGGTTTAACAATAGCGCCCCCATCTTTAGCTTAGGGTTTGCCATTTTTTAACTTAGTTTGGAGTTTAAACATTTATCCTTTTGACTTAGGATAAAATAAATTCACCTTAGATTAAAGTTCTCAATTTAATTTTTAAATTTTTCCAATTTGACTTAGGAAAATTTAAAAAATAACTTGAAAATTTAATATCTAGGCCATGGGGGGGTGAAAAACTTTGGAGTAAGTTTTCCTAGGCTTAGGAACCCCCAAACCATTTACCATGGCATTATTTGATTTTTTACTCCAAAATCAAATAATATGAATTTTTGACTTAGGGAATTTGATTAATTCCCTAGGAAAAATAGACCTTGCTTAGACAAAAATGGTCTATCTCCTCAACCACTCATCAGAATAACATGGGACTCGAAGCAGTGGCTTAGGGGGTTTCATAGCAATTAACTTTGCATTCATAGCCCCTATTACAAAATGCCATGCTTGAGCAATTACATTATTACATCATCGACAGAGTTAATTAATCACCAAGGGGTGAAATTAATTAACTAGACGAAATAAATAAAAATACAACAACACAACGAAACTCCGCAAGACTCTATACAGATGCCTAGCATGGTCATGAATCACACTTTGAAGCCTTAGCCACCTCATGGAATTGACTGGTAGAATGCCCGTCACCACTTTGGAGGATTTTGAGTGAAAACCAAACCGATTAAACTCGTTTACGCAACAAGATCAATTGGAAAGGGAAAAACACTCGATGAGGGGACTTCCCTAACAACCAGTTCCATGGTGTGGCATCCGTATCATATGACCCATACTAGCACATAAAATTACATTAATTTTCCCACGTAGGGGAGCGGACATTTCGTTTTACAAAGGGCAATAGCCCTGCAGAAGTGAAAAATCCTCAGATTTTTCTAAGGTACGAATTGTACAATTATGTACATCTTCATGTACATGGAGTTGCCACCTAGTTGAAATAGGTGGGCAACAGGCTCAAAAATTAAAAGGTTGAGGATGAGATTATATAAATAGATCACTTCACCTCATTGTAAAATCATGAGACAAGGGTTCTAATATGATTCTTTTTCATTTTCTCTTCTATGAGGCTCTACTTATCCTTGCAATATTTATCATATTTTTGTTCCAATCAAGATCTAAGTCTTAGGTCCCTGTATAGCCTTTCTACCTGTCATGTTTTCTTTTTGGGTCATCATAAGTGTTCACTGGGGTCGACGACGAGAGGACTTTGTGCACTGCCTAGATACCATTTGTGCAGCATTAGGCTTTAGGAGGGGCAGTCTTGCCTTGAGTCAAATGAGGTTGGCTTGAAAAATGGTTTGATCGTTTTTTGTGTGGTTGGGGCTGATTGTGAATATATCTGCACAAGTGCACTCCTATTGAAAACTCATCTATAAATTGTGCTATATATCATTTATCAGGGTAACTGAGGAGGGAGAATAGAGAAACCCCGAGTTTGGGAGGTTTACTTTGTCGAGATTACATAAATACGTTAATCTATAAAAAATGTTCTACCATAGAACAACAATGCATACTTTTGAAAACTAAAGTCAATATATTTTTAGTTAGTCTAACTTGCTTGACTTGATGTTGCAGTCAAATATTTAAGAAGATGATGAATGGTTGCATTTTTGTTTATGATCTTTGATGTTATTACCCACACCTATTGGGGTTTTAGTAAACAACATGTTGTATTAACCTTTTTCCTGAGGGTCGATACATGATTTTCATATGAAACAATGTATAGAAATTTTCACCTATCATGCACCCATAATCAAAGTTCAAAGCCTTTCTTTTGGAGTTTATCAAGTCAGGACTCAGAATACCTATGTGAATGTAATTAAGTCTATGTAGTTCCACGTGCAATACCAATTCATATGTTGCATTTTTTCTAACATTGGAAAGCATTATTGTAGGACTACCAACTGAGCTTGTCGAGGATCCCAAGTTTGTCCCTTTGAATGAGGATGATCCCAGATTTGGTCCTCCAGTAAGTAGGCGCATGTGTGTTTAAAGAGTGGATGCTTCTGAAGTTATTAAGATTGTGGGATGATATCAATTCTTTCTCAAAGACTATTTTCAGATGCAGTTATGTTACTCTTATTTTACCTTTCTCTACTTTCTTCACCTCGTCCAGCCATAACATCTGTTTCTATAACAAGGGAATTTTGCAGTTCAACAATATGGCATGTATTTTTCCTGTAACAAATAAACATTATATCTTACTTAATGTGATAGTGTGAGATTATATTTGTGGACATAACATGGACTCCATGGTGATGCTAACTGTGTTGTACTAGAAGGTACTTTGGGTTTCATTATATTTTATATATATTTTTGGTTAATTTCACCGTGAAATTGTTGGTTTGAACAAAATCATTATGTAAGGTTGCTTAGCGTCACCTATTCAAGTATATTATACCACCTAGGCTGCAAGTAATGAAGAAAAGTAATTGAATGTGAAAAATAAAAACGGTACTGCTGATGGGATTGAACAAGCTATACTTCTGATGAAGTTAGTAATGACATTGACTATTCTGATGTTTAATACTAGTAGTTCTTACCCGAGGTTGTGTAATGTTCCCTACCAAATCTGAGCTAAAATTTTGCTAATGCTTGTGTCGACTGGCTCAGGACTTTTGTCAAACACTTGACAACTTTTACTATTAAACCACTGTAAAACGATTCTCAAGTGAAATATGATTTGTTTGCTGACTTTGGTGATTGATTTCAGTTCACAAGAATACAAGGAATTCCATCCTTAACCATACACAAAATATTTGCATACCATTTATGAAAGGCAATTTCATAACAGTGGTAAATAACACTGATTCCTCAGCCAATATAAAAATATCAGAACAGCTGTATAAAATGTAGAATTACACTAGTGTTTAGGAGCTGTAACAACTACTGTTATATATTCAAATAAACTGTTTAAAGCTACTTGCCTGACCTGTAGAATGGAGTATATAGACAATGCCTTTCCTGAGATGAAATGTCTCCTTCAAGCACCACGACTTGGCTGATTTTGACACTTTAGAAGACAGTCATATGATGCACCCTTTTCCTTTCGCTGTAGTGGCCTCTTTGAACTCCAAAATTGTTTTGAACAACCTCCATAAGAGGGCAAACCCTTAAGACTATGCTCAGCAACAGTGGTATGGGTGAATCCCTCTTAGATCGAGCTCTGAATGGAGATTTATCTCAGCAAGTTTACTTCTGCGTTTTCCCACAGTGAGCATCTTCTTCTCACAAGTGAATGCGACCTCCTCTAGCAGGATGTGCACAGTTTGGAAGTCCCCACGAATTGACTGTTATAACCTCTGTAAATTGCGACCCTCAGCAATTGTTTGTACCGGCAATAAGATCTGTCTCCTCTAAGGGTAGAATACACCCTCCACAAGTGTATCTTTCTTCACAAATGCCCCCCACTACTCTCAAAGGAAGTGCTCTCCTTCAAGCATGAAACCTGAGTATGAATACTTCAGATTGGACTCCTTTAGCAGAATAACTCAGCCCCACAAGAAGAAATTAATGATAAACCTCCCCAACCCACAAGAGCAAGTGCACCCTCTTCCAAAGACCACTGTAACTCAGCCCAAATTTCACAAATTTGTTAGTGTCCAGACCACGTCAATGAAACTCAATGGCAAGATCTGAGTGATTTTCTCTTTCAAGATCGATTAGGGTGGATAGTCTCACCATCAAAACCAAAGTTCTCTTAAGGGTTTTCGTCCCAACAGCCAAAAGCCACAAGAGCTCTCCAAATCTTTTTTGAAAATGAAAATGTGATGAATGAATGAGAGAATGGGTCACTTTTCCCTTTTATGCTCTTTTTACCCTTTTTGGCCACTTTTACCATTAATTAAATAAAGTGACTTTTATAAAGTCCCTTTATTAAATAATTACTCAATCTCACTTTTAATGTTATTTTCTGCCCCATTTACATTAAATAATCATTTAATTCCCTTTTATGTCGACTATAGACTATGCTTATGGGAATAAAATAGGCTAGTAAGTTGCCTGCCTGTAGTGATTATTCAGAAAGGGACATTACAGGTTGCTATCATTTAGTGTACATTAGCACAACTGATTTGCATGTTTTGATAATCTTAAATTCTCAAATCTTGTAAGGTGTTAAAGCAGTTCTTCATGATATCATTAACTTTTAGAGGTACTTTTATTTTGGACATGAAAATGTATCCCCACATATTAACCCTGCCCTTGTGATCAGATCTATGCATTGTTAAGCATCAGCATAACTTTTTGTTTTCGAAATGCGTCATACATTACTTCATATAACCAATAGTTACATCATGGAGCAAGGATGCTTACAACATACAAACAATAGGAGAATCAGGAAAAATTATACCGTATGAAGACAAAAAATGAAAGCATTGTTAATTTCTGATCAACATCGAGAGCCATTCTCCCGGAGAATGGTGGATCTGGTCAGGGACCAGGGGGTTGATCAACATTCAGTTTGGGACTGAAGCTCATCCTAGAGCTGAGAAGCATTCTCTGGGAGAATGGAGGACTTGGTCAGGGACCAAGGGGTTGATCAACATAATTCAGTCTAGGACTGAAACTCAGTGCGGGGCTGCAGAACCTGGTCAGGGACTAGAAGTCCTAGATTGGATCTAGGCAAGTGAGTTTCTCTTCTCCATGGTTAGTGGGATATGGGATCTTCTCAAGGGCCTGGCCAACCCTTGTTGAAGTACCTATTATCACACAACTTGTAGTTGCCCCACAAATGACATTCTATTCAGCACGGTATAGGCGATGGGCAACTAAAGAGGTGAACTACAAGTATCCCAACCCCCAGATATGGACTGGTTGTCATGCCGGTTAGGACACCCTTCGCTTTATGCCACAAATAAGCCAAGTGACAAAGGGGGAGACCCTGATCAAACCTAAAATGAAAGACCTAAATCTAACACATCAGTTCAAACTATAGAAATAGAGTACGTAAGGTGAATAACTGAGAAAACCTAGATATGAGAAAGATAGCCACTGAGAAGGATGCTTTGGACAATCATGGTTTATATAGTGAAAATGTAGCCCAAAATGCTTACATTCAATGACCGTATGGCTATTATGTGTATCTATGTAGTAAGTGCTAGTGCAAATGATCAATGCCACTACCCTGGGGGAATTGGAGGTGGAAAATGAGAGTATGCCCAGAGTGATGGATTGATGAACAATTAAGGTAAGATAGCACTTGATTATAATGGCTTGGGGATGGATTTAACATTATCTAAAAGCACAAGCCAAAAAAATGGATCATAACACAGGAACATTAGCTGAAAACCCTAGGAGGGCGATTTGCCTAAAGACCAGTGCCTTTCTCATAGGGTAGATAAAGTCCCTAATGATGATGTTTTGGGAAAACCACCTAGCTCTGGGGAAGAGTGAAATAACCCATAAAAGTTTCGCCAAAAATCCTAACAGAATGACCTAGAGAATTTTTTGAGGTTTTAATTATGGTTTTTATTATTTGCCGGGTGGATTGGAAATTAAAACAAAAGTAATACTAACATAAATACCTGGAAATCTTGTAGATGCCAAGTGCAATGACACTTTACCTCGGTTTGACGCAATTCCAAGTGAATTTGATGAAATTCCAAGCTAAAGCGATTTGCCCAGGTTGAGCTAGTGCGCCCCTCTTCTTGCAAGAGTAACCTATGTCAAGTTAGAATTTATCTACAGAAAAAGAAACTACGAATGCAAGATAAATCAAGAAGCATTATTGATGATCAGTGACACATTAGAAAAACTCCCAGATTACCAGCGTTTTCAGATGGAGAGAGTTGGATCTCTCACAAAAACGCCCCAAGAGAAAATGCCTTCTTGCAGACAACACGACCCTCACAAAAATATATTTGGAACAAGCATAAATTAACTGGAACACCTTCAAAAATAATTTTGCAATCAAGCACAAGAACAATCTATGACAAAGAAGACACATAATTTCTCTGAAAATATTTTCTCTATTCCAATAGCAAAGAGCCAAATTTCCCGATGGGATACAATTAGGGGGGTCTTTTCTTTATATAGATTTTAAGAGACACAAACCCTATCTTATTTTTTCATCAAACGGTTAAGATTAAAACATCATCAACAATGGAGATTACATCTTTTATTTTCACATGGATCAATACAATTGAGGGGGATGAATTACCACAGAAAACCCATTTTTACAACATGATAAATCATTATTTTTGCAAGTTTGACACTTAGGGGACATGGGGGCGTCATTAGCCCCCCCCACATACATATTTCTAAATATACAACTTGATTTACACACTTTTATTTTGGCCATTTTAACCAATTTCGACCTATGGGGGATGTCCTCCCTAAGGGAACTAAAATAATAATTAAGAGCATGAAAATGGATGAAACTGGTGCCAAATGATCTGGAGAGCTAAAATACATCATCAATAATAATTTCCTTGCCATTTCCTTGACCACACAAGCCAAGTCGATTTCTTCAGTGATTTCCATTGTTCATTTTTTAGTGGTACAACCTTTGAAAATAATAAAATCCATCCTAACTTTCTTTCGGCTGAGAATTGGGGCAAACTGTATGTATAGGAGTGTCTGGGGACATGGTAGAATGGTACTGGTGACTACTCATACTCAATGATCCACTAAAATGCCAAAAATATCATCATCTCATAATAAAAATAATGGCCAAAGTCAATAAAAAATAATAATAAACTACGAAACTCAATAACTGTGACCATCCAATGAAAACTGAGACTGCAGTATTGGTCCTAAGCACCTCTGGAGAAAATATAGCCACTGTTGATTTTTGTAGTCACTGCATTGGGAAACGTGTTTGACTTGGTCAACTGGGTTGACCAGGTCAAAATACCCAAACTAAAGGTGAGATACTGAATTGAGTTGAACTTGCATGCATCCAAGGTAAGAACTACTCCAAGAAGTATATTAAAACCCAACTTAAATCATGTTAATTAGAATCATGGTGATAATAATAATAATAATCGGTAAAATATACTTGTGTTGTTGAACAATATTTGAATCTTCTGGAAGTTCCTTGTATATGCCATACTTCCAAAGTTCAATCATTTTTGCTAATGCTGGGAGAAGGTGGAAAACAAGGCTAAGGTAAAAGGGAAATGACTTCTAGTTAACTTTGACCATATGATCTCTATGAATGATGACAAGTACACACAACCGCAATGACATATGCATGACAGATAAACAATAGGGAATGGTGGTGTCTCTCAAGTGGATAAGTTGATTTGAAAAGAGTCCATTCATCTTTAACATGTCTACAACTCACATCCAAGCTAATAATCAAGCTCTCTGAGGATCTTTTCTAGGACCCTTGCGTTGAGTACACAAGAAACTGTAGTGAAGAGATCCTAGGGGACACTTAGAATTGGTTGTCTCTTACTCCATCTCACATCAAAACCCGCAGGCTCCGTGAGGAATTAATCATTACATTGAACATAAGATGGCCAACAGTTTTTAGATTTAGCATTTATTTATCCATTGCTTTATTTGGGCCATTCACAATTTTATTTTATAGCCCTTTTTGAGTTATGTCTAAGGACACAGTGTGCAACTTTATTTGAGGGCTTGCATGTCATAGTATATAGCTTATAACATATAATGCATGTAATGATGGTAGACATATCACTTCAAGTCTTAGCTGACACGCTTCGGGCAACTAGGGGGAATATCCACAGTCAAGAGCAAACATTGGGGGAAACCGACTAGAGAGGTCAAGGCTTCAAAACCCAACTCACCTAAGCTCAGGAACCAACACCAGCGGGTTCTCCTGGCCCAGAAGGATCAAGACGTCGACAAGTTTTGTTGCACAACTCAAAGTCGAGACACAAAACAACATGGGATCCATTCATGCATAGGGGTCAAAGTGGGGAAGATGATCGTCAAACCTCATAGGTTTCAATGAATCATAAGTCGTGGGAAAATCAATCATGGATGATACTGGATGGATGAAGACAAGTGATACATGGAACCGACATATCACTAAAGTTTAAAAGTTGTGTAAAGCATGGGATAAGCAATGGTCTTCAACATTAGATTCTCTAATTATTCTCAACAAAAGTTTAATTATCAGTATACATATAATATAAGCATAGGTCACCATAATCATAATAACACAAGAAGTCCAAGTGTTAGTATACATCAAAGAGCAAAATCCTACCAAAGAGCCATATACCTGATCTCACCATATACCTGTCTCTATCTGATATGCCCATCTGCAAACTGTGTAGCATATCTGCTACTTTGCTTGAATGAACTAGGTTACCACTAAAGTCATCTCAAAGGACAAAGAGATCTCAGTCCTGGCAAGGAAATAATTTGTATCTATTGCTAAAAAAAGGCTCTGAATGGCTCATTTTGTAATAATGATCCATGTTCTATCCCCATCAATAAGTCTGGCTCAAAGGAAAAGAGAAAATCTACATGTTGCATCATGGAAGCCTAGCTACAATATATTTGTGATAACAGTACCTAGCACGTGACCTTGGTGTCAATGAGGAGAACGAGATAAATAATGAATAATCCTCATTTATGATGATGTACTTTGAGTTGACACGTGTGGATCATGAAGACCAAGAAGAATGCCAGATGACTAGATGTGGTCATGGAACCACCTTGAAGGACCAAGAAACCCAATGAACGTCGAAGTACCATAGTGTTGGTCCAAGTGCCCACTTGTGAAGGATCAAGTACCCACTAAAGATTGAAAAGGTCAAAAGACTAAAAGATCAACAGATTAAAAGATCAAAAAGTCAAAAGACCAAAAAGATGAAAAGCCCCTAAGGGCGGTCTCCTTAGCTTATGGACTTACCTCTCCATGATGGACTATAAATAAAGAAGCATCCTCATTTGTTCAAGACATCCAAGATATCTTTATCTCTGATCAAGAAAACAATTTCTGGGTTTATCTATTGATTCTTTTCTCTCTCTCTCTCTCTCACGTATGGACCGGTTCAGCCCTTGAAGACAGCCGTGAGGTTTTGGTTGAGATGTATAGGAAACTGTGAGGCTTGATCCATCCTATTGCAACAGACGACAACCCTTTAAGGCTTGTTTTATGTGACCCAAACCTTATCTAAGGTCGTCTCTAGGCAGGCCAAACTTCTCCCAAGCAGGTTACAACCTTGCTAGGGATTTCTCCTAGAGGCCGAGCCCTATCTAGGGCATACAACAACAATCGAGCCTTGTTTAGGGCATCCTCCAACCAACCGAGCCTTGCTAGGGCATCTTTTCAGTGAACAACAACTCAGTCTTGGTCAACGTCATCTCGGTTCAAGAGTTTGTATCTGTTTAGATCAGTGGCAAGAATCTTGTATAGTCATTCTCATACAGGATTCTTTTTGGTATGTGTTCCTTAGAGGCAAATCCAAATTGATGTAAACGTCTGATTATTATCTGCTCATGCACAAACTCAGTCATCTCATTTAGAGGAAGGATTATTAATTGTTTTGGGGTTTTAGTTCTTGAAAGGTTTCCTCGTAGAATTCTTGTGTTCCCGTGTATGATTTGTGGATGATTGTTTACTTTTTACTGCTGCCACATAACTCATAATTTTTAACTACTGTTGATATATTATACAAATCTGCTAGAAATTGAAAAGAAGTCTGTCACTGCTATTAAAATAAATCCATGTTAAAACTTTAGCATGGTATCAGAGCTTTGGACGTGAAGTGCACAGTGTTTGAGCAGGTCATTGTTGCCTTCGTTGACCTTGGGACAGATCTAAGAAGATTGCAGACCTTGTTGATCTGAGTTAGCAGACTTTTATTGGATTAGAGATGCTTCAATAATTTTCAGACCAGAGGACAGACTTGAAGGGTCATCCAAGTTCAATTCATGGTGTTGCCGCCTAATTCACACCTCGGGTAACGTGACAGAAATCTTCAAGCCACTGGGTGCGTCCTTGGGGGCAAGCTCGAGCCAAGTGCTGTCACCTGATACTTAGCTCCTCTGTCTAGGCCAACTCCTAGCGAAGCCAAGGGGGGTGGACCCTAATGAAAAGTAAAATCTAGGGTTTTTACTCTACATGAGAAATAATTATTTCTAGGAGTTTTAATATGGAATGGATGAAATTAAAGATTACCAATTACTGCAAACAAGATTAACCTTAGCAACACGTTAACTCAAATTAGATACACAATATTCAACAACACATTGCGTAATTCACTTATGCAAAGAACAGCATAGACCGGTGCCAAAATGAAAAGAGTGCTTGCAAATGTGGGTTGCTAGTGTAGTCTCAGTGAAAGTATTGCAGTGTCTCGGCTGGTAATTTTTAGATTATTAAATGAATAATTAAGGGCGTGGGTTAATTGTGGGTTTGGAACTTTGGCTCAACAAGTCAAGTCCCTTCGAACTGAGTGCTAAAAGCGATAATATCAAGTGTCCAACGGGGCGAGGATGAACCTGCTTGGAGTAGCCCCCTGACTCTGTAGTAATTACCCTTTGCAACCTCCCGAGTTCTCGAGAAAATCACTTGTGTGGATTTTCCTATTAAATCTAGTAACTCGTATCCCTTTCTGTTATAGCCAACTGATCAGACAAGCTGCAGCGGTGTAGAGCATACGGGGAAGGAGTCTTGGTTTATTTTATTAGAGACGTAACAATGAGCTGTTTAGATGACTACCGAAGAGTCTCTTTCACCTTTCGGGTACTCGGGAAAGCAATGGTCAGATTGATTTAAAAATTAAGAACAAATAATTAAAAGAAATATTTTCTAATTAATCCTACCACGAATCTCTTTCACCCTTTCGAGGTACTCGGGAGAGCGTGGGGTAAGTATTTCTTTTACTTCCTTGATCACATAAACAACTAAATCGAAAATAAAGATAAAACTAACTAAAACTGGAAAATCATAAAAAAAGAGACACTAACACAAATCCCCCCAGGGGGGATCGGGAGCGGGCTCTAACGAGCCTACTCAAACTTGCTTTTATTAATCGGTTATAATGCTTCATCAGAAATGCTCTTTGGTCCTTGTTATCTGGGATCCAAATGCTTATAAAATATAAGGAAAATAAGCCCAGCTAAGGGGAAAACCTCTTGGGAGCTCCAAATGTCCAAAAAATGTATTTTCGGGCAGAGTTTCCTTCTCTTTTTGATGGGCCTGCTAAAAACCAGCAAGCTAATGTCAGTGAAAGATGCCCAAAAACACTTTGGAAGTGTCTTTGGATAATATACAAAAATTGCAAAAAAAATTCTAAGTAACAACTAACTATAAAAAAAAAAAGAAACAACTAAGTAAGGCAAGCTAGAAAGCTTTCCTTCTTAGGATCTTTGCTTGCCTCTTGAAAAGAATGGCAAGCAGATCTTAAGCACTATATGCCAAAATAAATCAAATGAAAGCTCTTCAATCTTCTTGACCAAGTACTTTGAAATTTTAACTTTAAACTTGCGAGAAGAAGGCTAGATCTAATGTTTAAAAGAACAACTTGTAATTACGCAATAAGATCTAGTTTTGAAAATTTAAATCTACTTTATATATGTCTTTGAAATGTAGATCTAAGCAAAGTAACAGTGACCAAAGTAAATTTGAAGTTTTTTTGGATCAAGAAGTGATAGAACCTGGTGGAGCAAGAAGTAGAAAAGGGATGGTGATGTCTCCTTTGGTGAGATTCGAGGGATGGTGCTTCTTCTTTCGAAATGACTGCAGAAGAGGGAGAGCCCACTCGCTCATCGAATGCTACAGCTCGGGTTTCCTGTAAACTGCCTTCAACAACATGCAAAGGGGATTAAAAGCACGTGCGTGAAATAATAATAAGATAAACAGTATTATAGATCCATACAAGAAATCATATAAAACTTGGTAATATAATATATTCCACAATAAGAAGTAACCTAACAAGAATCACTTCTTATTCTTACCAAAATATAAATGTCCTTACGAAGACAAGTAATCCCAACAATTGCAAAATATGAATAGAGTTGATACAGATTACCTCAATGATTTAGCATAAAGACAACATCAAGCAAACATCTATGGATCCCACACAGAAATTGCCTCCAAAGCCTTTTATTAACATTACTCAAAAAATATTACAATGTTTGCAAGCAGAGGTTCAACCTTCTGATCTTGAACAATGGAGAGGTGACTTGCTTAAATAGGAAAAGAGAGACCCGGGGGGGGGCCTTATCAATACTCAAGATCAACTTGGAGTGTAACTGAGTTGAGTTGAGCTGAACTGAACCAATCAACAAAAATCGGTGGGGTGATTACTAGTTTAATTGAAGAGATGGTATGGGGGAGGTGCCACCTCAGATGAGGTAGGAAATCTCCCCCACATACCAAGTCCAACACACCCAACTCCAAATCGCATGTGCTTTATTTCCTTATGCGAGAGTACGGCTATTCCACACGTGAGGGAGTCTGACCAACCAACAAATGATTCCTTTAAAGTTTGGCGTGATCAACCAATTAACCATTCGCTAGTCTCAAAATAAACCAAAGTTTTAATTTGTCACATGTGATGAGGGTGAATGGGATGTGGCCTATTGTCCGCCGAATGCACACCAACAGCATAAATCTTCTGAAAGCTGTCTCCTCACTTATGAAAGTGGGAGAGGTGTGGCCTTGGGGGAAAGCACAGAGCCAGGTATTGTCACCTACTCCTAGATCCTCCGTTTAGGCTAACTCCTAACGAAGCCAAGGGGAGTAGTCCCTAACAAAGAGTTTCCCGTGGCTCAATGTATTTTAAGTGTTTTTGGTGTATGGTGATGCAGATGGGTGTTGTTTAGGAGTTTATTATGGTGAAAAAATCACATATCTAAAATTTAGATAGCACAAAGGTATACTTGCAATAATTTACAGACAACACAACTGATTGATTTAAGCAAAGGCATCCATAATGAAATAAAATATGCACATCAAATATATAAATGAAATGAGCATAAGACCAGTGGCTTATCCGATGGGTAACAGAGTCAAGATTGTAGTGCTTGGGATGCAAAGATACAAGCGTTCAGTGTGTTTGTGAGATCATTTTGCAAGTGTTCTTTGTAGATTTTATAAATTTTTAGTGATCTTGATTATTATGGCTAAGAACACAAGGTATCAACCGGAAGATATACCTTTAGTGGCTCCTCTCAATGACATGTCGGACCTTCCAGTATTCCAGGCTAGGTGTCCAAGGAACTTAACCAACCTGTTTGAACTCTGAGACAACAGTTTGTTCTGGCGTCACTAGCAAGAATTTGCCCACTACCTCAGTATTTATCGACAACGCCGGTTCGTTGGTTATGGGGTTGAAAGTTTTATTTATGGTTGTCACTTATAAGATGAATCAATTTCCAATCACCGTTCTGAGTACGAATCCAACTTTTTAAGGTCGGCAGAGCATACTAAGTGATGGAAAGCAACGAAGTAAATTTTATGGAGAATGTGTGTTGGAAATATTTTATTAATAATGAGCACACAGATGAACCTCTTCGATAGAGAGTGCTCTTGACTTTGTCTTATGACAGAAGTTTAAGAGACTTTGGCTAATCTTTATGCCTAATGCAAGGGCAATGCAATGTAATTATGCTCTTCGATAGAGGGTGCTCTTGACTTGGGTTATGGCAAGTTCAAGAGACTTTGGTTTCTTTTTTAAGAGACAAACATATTGTAAATGTGGAAACCAAGTGATAGCTCAAAAAGATTAATAAACAATGGCTTGAAAGAAACTAACTTAGCAAAAATAAACTGAACTAGCAACTAGTGTTCTAAGCATAAAATGAAACTACTCTAAGCATGCTAATAACCAAACTAAAGGACAACCCAAGGCTCTTCCCCAATGGGGGAAGGAAAACACAAAGTGTGGGAGGCCTTATCCCACTTAGCCTTTTTATTAATCAAGTACAATATTGAGGATTTTCAACCTTTTGGGAACTGAAAGTAAGCAAAAACTTGGAACAAGAAGTCTTCTAACTTCTTTTACAAAAAGGAGAGTGAGAAGCTTTAGATCTTCTTGTTTAACACCTTCTTCATTTGGTTTTGTATCTTCCTTATGGTTTCTTGATGTGTTTCTCTTCTTCTTTGGGTAATCTCCAAGTGTTTTAGGTTCAAGTCTCTCTTTGCTTCACTTTTGCACTTTATTCTCTTCAATACCTACAACAAACAAAAATCCAAACAACTCATGCACCCATTAGTCATTAACAAAATAAATCAAACTTGAAACTAATCTAAGATTAAGATCTGCAAACTTAAATCTAAGATGCAAAAAATGATCCAGATGCAAGCTAGGAATGAAACTAGAATGAAATCTAATAATGCACAAACTTTATGGATCTAAAACTATAGAAATGAGATCTAATGCAAAGCTACACTAACAATACTAACAAACTAAACTAACAAAGAAAAATGCAAGCTCTAAACTAACCAAAAGAAGGGGGAGCAAACAAAAAGGAAGCAGAGAAGAGAAGATGGACGAGAGGAGGAGAGGACAATGAAGCAAAGAGAAAATGAAGGGAAGGCAAGGTAAGTAGGACGAGAGAGAAAGGAAGGAAGACAAAAGCAGGAGACCAAGACCATCCAGAAAAGCAAGATGGCAAGCTTGGTGGGAGATTCTAGGCTTGGAGAAAGGTATGACTTGTATCTTCCACAGCTTAGAGATGGACAGGATTAGCAACCAGTAACCGAAAAGAGTTTTTTAGAAGTTTGTTGGAGAAGGCAAGAAAGATTCGGAACCGCTTGCAACCCTGCAAACAAAATATATTAATAATGGAACATTTGTATGGTGAAGGTATTAGATGCCACTACTAGATGCAATCCCTGAAGACACAAACACTCAATGCAAATTGATTAGAAGCCTAAGTACTAGATTGTTAGTCTTCAATAAACACAATAATCAAATTGCAATACAAAGGTAGGGTGAAAGAGATATTACTTCACATAGGATGAAGACACAATGCCAAAAGCCCATCAAATGAGCTCCAAAGTCTCAATATTTTATTAACAAAAAGAAGCTTACAAATTCCACCAGAGTTTCTATGCCAAACTCTCTATACCCTCATGATGAGGAGGCAATGCCTTCCTTTTATACAAAAACTGACAAACCTACTACCCTAATTCGAATTGGCAATGAGTGAGAGCTAATGGACTTGACACAAAGTCGAATTCCTGTCTGTCTCCAAACTTGCAATCTCCATCAAAAAGTCGAGTTCTCATAAATGGGATGGGGAGGTGGCCTCCACCTTGGCAAAGCGCCCCCCATTCCCTTCTTGGAAGCTTCACCATCCAATGATCAAGCTCCAACTCATCTAATCGAGCTCTGCATGTAGGTTGACGTGAGGAGATAGAGGAATGCGTGAGGATCTTGTGGAGATATCTTGGAGTTAATTCGAGTGGGTTGGAGCTCCAAGCCTGTGATGTGGCCACATTTTGAGGAGGGCGCTCGCACTTATCATCAATGAGATCTCAACAATCCATACAATAAGAGCCATGTAACCAATTCGATATTCCTCTTTAGCTTGACATGAATGCATGCATAAAAACTTGGAGTTTGATCCTAAGTTAACTCGAATCCTGGTGATTGAGAGTAGGAGGTGGCCTCCACCTAGGCAAGGCGCCCCCACTTCCATTTGATGCAACTCAAACTTTAACTTAATCATCAATTAACACCCTTCCATGTCACTAATTCGATTTTGCACATAAGGAGGGCGAGTTCATCTGGAGGAGAAAACTTAATGCTGACCGGATAGTTGCACAAATCCACTTGGAGATGACTGGAATGATATTTAATGCCTGGTGCCATGTCATTTAGCCACTGAAATAATCCAATTTGGATTATTTTGGAGAGAATTGGATTATCTCCAATTATTGATTTTTTAATTTTTAATTTTAATTAATTAATAATCCTCTTTTATTGATTTTTGAGGAATTATTAATTAAGTGGCTGAATAACGATCCGAAACTTAGGATAAAGGTGTTCGGGGTCTGTTGCCACCTAATTCACACTTTAAGACACAGGAAAGTCACAACCTGCTATGTGTGTCCTTGGGGGCAAGTGAGAGCTGGGGACCACTGTCACCACAGTCCACAACTCCTCCGTTTAGGCAATATCCCAACAGAGCCAAGGGGGGTAGTCCCTATAGGAAAGCTAAGTTCCAGATTTATTAATTAATCACAAATTAATTAAAGGGATCTTTTATTAAGACTGAGGCTAAGGTTCTGAGAGATGACAGTCAAACTGATGCAATATGCAAGATTTAAATGATAGACAGTCCTTTTATTTATAACCAGTGCCTAAAGAATGGAGTCAGAAAATGCAACTTTAAATGGATGCAAATCTAAGTTAATTATCCACAGTCTAACAAATGAGATGAATAAATGAACAAATGGTATAATTATAAACAGTAATGAACCAAGATATTTAAGCAATGTACAATTAATCTAAATTTATCAGTATAAACAATGAACAGGTAAAATAGCTACAGTTTACACAAATGTGAACTAGATTTACAAATTTTAGACAAGATATAGCAGAAAGAAAATGCCTGAAAATTCTTAAACAAATAGTAAAAAGATAGACTTTGAGTTAAGTTACTTGAAGTAGTTAAACAAG
The DNA here is from genome assembly GCA_001517045.1 of Pseudotsuga menziesii. NCBI lineage: Eukaryota > Viridiplantae > Streptophyta > Pinopsida > Pinales > Pinaceae > Pseudotsuga > Pseudotsuga menziesii. Next base: position 81,010 of record LPNX010232928.1, read on the forward strand.
TGTTAAGCATTCACCACATCAACAATTGCAGAACTGAAAGTAAATGTAACTGGAAAGTAAAGTGTTGGAGTGCAATGCTGGAGTGGAAGTGTGCTAAAATTAAAAAGTGTTGTAGAACCGGTTTTGCAATGTCTCTTGGTTTATTTTAGTAAATTTTATTAAAGTTTTTCTTCTTGAAGTTAAGTTTTAGAACCGGTGGTGTGACTACCCCGATCTAGTACTTCTCACGTCAAAGAAGGAATGCTGTTGCGCTCAACAAAGTGGGAGCAAAGCCCACCCGTAGCTCACAGGTCAAACCCCAATGGCCTGGTGCTCAACAAGGAGGACGTAAAACGCCTAGAGACCCCCCACGGTCTACTACCCCAAGTCGCCTCCAAGGTCACTGTTTTTAATCAACAGGAAAAGTACCAGATGGATGCCTATTAAACTAAGACTTCTCTATCCCCTGTCGTATCTCGTGAGTACCCCGAAGGGTGATAACCGAGTCGAGGAGCAGGAAATATTGAAGTTTTTGTTGGTTGATTTTAGAGGGTAAATTTTAATATTTGGTGATTAGCATGCAAGGTTTATTTTAAAACTATCAACAAGATCAACCAAGCGGTATCCCTTATGGGAGATGCTGGTACTTGATCTTGGACTTGGAAAATAAAATGTGTTGATTGTAGCGAAAATGAAAGTGTTGTTCTAATTACCTAAGCCCCCACTTCTCCTGTTTTTCATATCCAACTTGAAGTCCCTAAAGGGAGATGACAAGTGGATAGAGGATACACAGGATAGATGGGTTGTGTGATTACCCTTTAACAGAAAATTAAAGATTACTGAACTTGAAAGAAAAATGCAACTAGCTAAACAATGCCTAACCGCACAGCAATCTCTGTGACAGAGATGGTGGTCTGTCACAGAGATAGTGGGTAACAGAAATAAAAATTATGCTTAAGCTAACCTCACAACAATCTCTGTTACAGAGATGGTGGTCTGTAACAGAGATAGGTGGGTAACAGAAAAAAATAAAACTAAGTACACTAACCTCACTTCAATCTCTGTGACAGAGATGGTGGTCTGTCACAAAGATAAGTGGGTAAATAGAAAAAATGGCATAAACAGAAATCTAAGCAACTACTTCCTACTCTACTTCCTAATCTATTTACATGTATATTACAAGTGCTTATAAATTTTGCAGAATAGCCCAAGAGAACTTCTCGTTGGGGCTTACAAATATCAGAAAAAGATGAGAGAAAGGTGAGGGTTTGAACCCCTTTTGGAATTGTTTGAAGGTTGAGGTATTTCTGGGCCTATTTGGGCAGCACCTCTCCTTCACCTGTGTAAAACCTGTCACAAGCCAGCAAGCTATGTTCGCTGGAAATCACAGTAAACACTAAAGAATTTATCAGAAAAAATTAGTACCAAAAAAATCACTAATTTACAGCAAAAATCTGAGTGTAAAAATGACAGAAATATGATGTTTAGAGGGCTGGAAAATGAGTTTCCAGCCACCTAAATGATGTTTAAACAGCAAAATTAAAAACCTATACTAATATATAATGGATTGGGGCTTTAAAACCAAGGTTTTTATCACTATACAGTGATAAAAACTGAGTTCTAAAACCCTTGTGAACAAAAGTGCGAAAATGAAAAACAGAGTTTTAATCAATGGAGAAAGTGCTCCTTTGTTCTAGATCCCTGCAAATACACTTATAAGAGTTGCAAAATGTAAGCAAAGAGGTGAGTACATAAATAAACCCTACAAAATACTTTGTAGAATCTTACTAACCTACTCACAAATGCAGATAGAAATACTTCTACCTACAAGTCTCTCCACAAAATACTTTGTGGAGAGCTATTTAAGCTAATACAAATGCAACTAAAACAAATACAAAGCAGGTTACCTTACAAAGAAGCATGCAATGTACAAAAGAGCCACCAAAAGTTCCTCCAAAGATTGCTTGTATTAAGTGGCCCAACTAGGGCAAGAAGATTACAATAGCCAAAAGAATATGAGAGAGGAGTGGGGAAATATTCCAGCAGCATAACAATAGCATGAGAGATCATGTCAAATGAGGGAGTAAGACCCTCATTATATAGTTGAGGAAGACCCCAACCCCTTAAAGATCAATGGCCGAGATTAGATTTAGATCTAGGTTAAATCTCCACCACTAGATCTAGGTATTTGACTTTGCATCCTTCTCAATCAATCTACACCCTTAGATTAATTTTCAATCAATGGCTTAGGTGCTTGATCCATGTGACAATGATTCCCCACCCTTAGATCTAGGGCTTTGACCAAGATGCTCCCTTAGATGTCTTTTTAGGGTTTTGGGTGGGCCCATAGGCTAGGCGCCTCTCTAGATTTGGCCTTGACCTCTTAATGTGGCGCCCCTCTCTCCAAACTAGCGCCCTTCTAAAATGGCTAGCGCCCTCCCTTTATGGTGGAAAATCTCCAAATGTAGCGCCTTTCATCTTAATGTGGGCGTCCTCTAAATATAGCGCCCCACTACTATTGCTAGTGCCCTCCTCTAACATACTAGCGCCCTCTTAAATGGTGACGCCCTCCAAATGTGGTGGCGCTTCCTCCAAATGGGAGCGCCTTCCTCTTTATGGCATGTGATGCCTCCAAATATAGTAGACGCCCTCCTTTTAAATGGACGCCTCCCCATGTTAGCGCCTCCATCTCTTGCTAGACGCCTTCTCTTATTTAGAATGGGGGTCTTTTATGCATGCGCCCCAACTTAGTGAGGGTTTTATCTTGGATGCCCTTTTAGCAAGGGTTTTGGCCACCTCTAAAATTAGCTTTGATCTTAGCCATTTAAAAATCTAACCTTTAGACTTAGGCTAAAAACAAACTTCACCTTAGATTTAATTTTTCAATTTAATTTTTAAAATTTTTCCAATTTTGACTTAGGAAAAATTAAAAATAACTTGACAAATTATATCTTGGCCATGGGGGGGTGGAAAATTTTGAAAATAATTTTTCCTAGGCTTAACAACCCCCAAACAAAATTACCATGGCATTATTTGATTTTTTCCTTCAAAATCAAATAATATGAATTTTTGACTTAGGGAAATTAAATAATTCCCTAGGGAAGATAGACCCGTCCTGACCAAAATTGGTCTATCTCTTCAACCACCCATCAGAATAACATGGTACTCGACGCAGTGGCCTAGGGGGTTTCATAGCAATTTACCTTGCATTCATAGCCCCTATTACAAAATGCCATTGCTTGAGCAATTACATTATTACATCAAAACTGAGTTAATTAATCACCAAGGGGTGAAATTAATTAACTCGAAAAATAAATAAAAATACAACAACATCATGAAACTCTGCAAGACTCTATACAGATGCCTATCATGGTCGTGAATAACATTTTGAACCCTTAGCCACCCCATGGACTTGACTGTTAGAACGCCTGCCACCACTTTGGAGGATTTTGAGTGAAAAACCAAACCAATTAAAATCGTTTGCACAACAAGATTAATTGGAAAGGGAAAAAACACTCGATGAGGGGACTTCCCTAACAATCAGTTCCATGGTATGGCATCCATATCATATGACCCATACTAGCACATATAATTACATTAATTTTCCCACGCAGGGGAGCGGACATTTCGTTTTACAAAGGGGCAATTGCCCTGCAGAAGTGAAAAAATCCTCAGATTTTTCCAAGGTACAACTTGTACAATTATGTACATCTTCTTGTACATGGAGTTGCCACCTAGTCGAAATAGGTGGGCAACAGGGTCCAAGTATGATTTTTGGCTTAGGAATTAAGCCTTGAATCACTGAAAAACACCCCCGAACAGTTGACATATTACAATTTGAATTTTTCCATTTAAACTATGGAAAAATTAATTATTAAAAAATAATTAATAAAATAAAAAATAAACCCATCCGTCGCGTCTGGTAAAAATTTTTCGGACATTGTTTCTTTTATGGATGAGGGACCTAGGAAATGACCACTGACTCGACTCATAGTGTCTAGTAGGCTTATATACATCAGTTGGACTCTAATAACCCCCTCATGGCCATAATTTAAAAATCGGGCATTCCAGCTTTGGAGGAAGCGGGAGAAAACCTTGTCAATTATATCTCGGCTGAAGGCAAAGTATAATTGAGCAGGGTAAAAAACTCCTTGGAATACCTTAGTTGATAAACTAGTCATGAGTGACCGAGCCACTCAAATCCTACTAACACACTTTATTACAAAAACCCCGTGAGGCGCGGTCATTTCAAGACAAAAAAAACAACTGACTAGCCAAAACTAGCTAGGCAAAAAACATGGATCATCTGATACATTGGAGTACAAGCACTTATCATGCTTGTCAAATGGTGGCTCTTCAGATAATCCAACTATGGTACAAATATGTTGGTAAAACGACCCTCATGCCAAATCATCCATTCCAAGCGAATATTGCCCATCCCACTTTGCATGCATGCGAAGGTTCCCCTCACGCTACCCATAACCGTACGGAAGTGTGACGTGAGAGTCTTCTTTACAAAAAACATGTGATATTATACATACATATCACATTGTAAATTATCCAATAGTAAGATCCAACTCCCTCATGAAGAGGGGTCCACTCGATGGTGTAATTGCATTCCTACCCTAACGCGAATTTTTTGGTGGTGGGTTAATGTCACCATATTTCCAATCCTTCGCTAGCTCTTTGTTAAAACCAAAACCAATGTATGGTAGTTTCATTAAAATATTTATTTTAATTGTAATGTGGGTATAAGGGGGGGCACTCTTTGGCAAGTGCAACTCACTAAACCATGCTTACGATCTCCTCCATAATATAACTCTCATTACCTTACTTTAAAACCCAACTTATGATGCCTTTGAGTGGATGAATGAATCGCTTCCCTCATGGGACCCCTTTGCCATGTCATTTTAATATAAAGCAAATTGATTTTGTCTTATTCAAATTTGTCCTTTAGTGCCAATATGTCCAAATTTAGCATTAAAATGCCATCTTGATGCATTTTTAGCAAAATAATGCCTCACAGGCTGCTCCGACTGCCCAACTGATGTAGAAAGTGGAACCATGGGTAAAGTGGACACTCCGAGTGTGAAAACGAGTGTCCCCACGTCAGAAACGGACTCCGTATATGACTTTTATTACATTTTGAAGTTTTTTAATTAAACCATTAAAAATGGCTTAAAAAAAGGGAAAAAATTAATTTTTGCGGAAACTGACGAAACTCTAGGGGGACCTAGTACTTGTCCATATGACTCAATTCGAATGCTCTAATAACCTCCCTAGGCCGAAACACCAAGATTACTACCCCAGCTTTGGAGGTGTGAGTGAAAAACTCAGAAATTATAAGTTGTTTGTTCAACGACCAATAATGACCAAGGGAAAAAACACTTTAGGCTAGTCGTCTTGATGCTTAAGTCCGGGAAGCCGAGCCTTTTATAAAAAATTAAATGCTAGGACATTTTTTACAATTTTTCCCAAGGGGGTATGAACATGTGTTACAAAAAAAATCCGAACTGACTCCCAGAAAAAGCATGGCGGACTTCCGAACTCTGAAGAATGAACAAGTATACTTGTTCCACTTCACCGGCTTGCTTCAAAAATCCACCAAGTACAACTTAGGTGGTAACACATGAAAATCAAGGCTCTTGGCCACCTTGGAAGAGAATGATATTGATGACTTGGTCCTCAATGTTGTAAAAGAACCTACAACTAATGCAAGGAGGGCAACATTTAAGAGGAAGCAAGCCAAGGCAAGAAGGATTATCAACGATTCAATTAAAGACACCTTGATGCATGCCATAACCCCATTAAAGACTGCCAAAGAATGCTTTGACACCTCGACAAACCTATATTAGAAGAAAGTTCCCCGGTAGAAAAGAGTTCTGAAGAACAAGCTTCGTACATTGAAGATGGAGAAGGATGAAGGTGTGGCTTCATTGTTTACAAAAATCCTTGTTATCACATATACATTTTCAGCCTGGCTTCCATGATGCAGCATGCAGACTTGTCTCTTTTTTTATTCTGGGCTACTTTTACATGAGGTATCGGCATGGATCCTTGCAGCTTCATTTCACTTCAGAGCCTGGTTCTTCATATTTTCCTTGCCAGGATTGAGATTCAGGAGTCCATTGAGATGAGTTTGGTGATGATCTAGTTCATTAGAGCATAGCAGCAGATCAAGAGTTGGTACACACAGTCACAGAGGGGCTTATTAGTTGGAGACATGTATACATGGTGAGAACAGGTATATTTCCTTGGTTTAGTTTTGCTTTGCAATGAATCTTAAAAACCTATGCTTGTCATGTTAAGATGATTATGGTGACCTGTGCTTATATGTTATGTATTGCTCTAACCTGTGTTATGATTTATCGAAGAATTTAATGTGAAGATTGTTGCTCATGCCATGCTTAAACAAAGTGTAAACCTCACTGCTAGGTTGGTTCCATGTCACCTATGCCTGTCCATTTAGTTCATTCTTTTTTGTTCTTATCCCATGACTCAGACTGATGGAAACTTGTGAGATTGTAGATCCTTTCCCCATTCTGACCCCTATGCATGTTAGATCCCATGTTGTTTTGTGTCTCGGCTTTGAGTTGTGCAACAAAACTTGCTGAAGCCTTGATCCTTCTAGGCCAGGAGAACCCGCTAGTGTTGGTTACTGAGCTTAGGTGAGTTGGGTTTTGAAGCCCCAAAATCCAATGTTTGGTTCTAGTTGGTTGCCCCCGATGTTTGGTCTTGACTGTGGATATTCCCCCTAATTGCCCGAGAAGTTGTCAACTAAATCCTGAAGCAGTATGTCTACCATCATTACATGCATTATGAGTTATATGCTATATATATTATGAAATGCAAGCTTGCAATTGAAATTGTAAACTGTGTTTTTAGACACAAATCAGAAAGGCTATGAAATAAAATTATAAAAGGCCCAAAATAAAGTAGTGGATAAACAAATGCTAAATTTAAAGACTGTTGGCCTATTTTTGAAATGTAATGATTAATTCCTCACAGAGCCTAAGGGTTTTGATGTGAGATGGAGTAAGGGACAACTAATTCTAAGTGTCTCCTAGGATCTCTTCACTATAGTTTCTTGTGTACTCAACGCAAGGGTCCTAGAAAAGAACCTCACAGAGCTTGTGCTTGGTTTGGATGTGAGTCGTGACTTGTAGACATGATTGCCAAGGTTGAATGGACACTTTTCAGATCAGCTCATCCACCTGTGAGACACCACCATTCCCTATTGTTCATCTAGCATGTATATGTCACCTTGGTTGAGTGTAATGGTTATCATTCAGATAGATCACCAAGTCAAAGTCAGTCAAGAGTCATTTCCCCTTGCCTTAGTTTTGTTTTTTTTCACCCTCACCCATCTATAACACATATTTTACACTTTGTAAGTATGGCATGTACAAGCAGATTTCCAGAGGACTCTAAGATTTTTCAGAAGCAAAGGTATATTTTATTATTATTATGATTGTTGGTCACCATGATTATGAATAACTGACTCAAGTTTGGTTTTGATATACATCATTGGAGCATTTCTTACCTTGGATGGTTGCAGCATCATATGGGCATAGTATCTCACCTTGTTTTTTGGTACTTTGACCTGGTCAACCTAGTTGACCAAGTCAATCACGTTTCCCAAGGTATTGACTCAAAAATACAACATGGTCTATATTTATTCTAGACATGCCCAGGACCGATATTGCAATTTCAGTTTTGAGAATTTGGCCCCGGTTCTCAAGAAAAGTGATTATTATCACTTAATTATTGGCCAAATGATCAAATTTGATTCCAAATAGCAGTATGATTGGTTCTTTGAGAGCAAAGCAATGTTTTAGGGGGTATGATTAGTCACTTATACCATTCTTTTATGTCTCCAGATCATCCAGAGCAGTCAGTTTTCCCCAGTTTGCACCCTGGATAGAGTTATGATGGATTTATTAGTTTCTAGAGATTGTACCAGCAAAAAATGAACTAGAAAATCACTGAAAAAATCGATTTGGCCTCCTGGGTAAAGGAAATAGCTTGGAATTTTGGCAGATGATGTTTCTCAACATTTCAGATAGTCCTCCAACAGTTTTCAGTCAACAGATGTCCGAATTATTTTACTATGGCTCAGCCACTGAGAAAAGCCCCCAAGGGGTGCCCCCCTTGATTGGCTATTGATGTATTTCATTGTTATATATTATGTTATGAAGTTGTAAAGGGGCCTAGGGTGAATTAAGCCCCTATTCACCCCCTCCTATGATGTATCACATCATATCTTATGATATGTTGTGACATTTCACTTTAGACAGGCGTCCTTGAGTAAAGTGTGCCCCCTCTTTGGCTTGGTCACTTGATCCATATATTGATTGATGTATTGATGATCTCCACCGTTGATGATGTTTTAGTCTCAACCATTGGATGATAAAGTGAGTTAGGGTTTGTGTCTCTCTCAAACTATTTAAAAGAGGTGACCCCCCCATTGTAATTCATGAGCTCTGGCATCGGAATTGAAATAAAGAGATTTTGTCTAGGACTACACACTTGTCTACTTGCTTGATGAATGAATGAGTTGATGACTGACACTGCTTTTCTTCTGCACTAAGATAAATTCGTCATAGTTTTTGTATCTTTCCTTGTACCCGTTTAACTTGCAGGTTGAAGGAGGCGATTCTGAGAGAGGCGCATTGGTGGGGGGACTCGCCCTGTTGTTTGATCTCGACAATTGGTTATCAAGGAGTTGAACTTCTTTATGATTTTTTCTTCTTGTACTTCTTTTAGCTTGCATTTCCTGTTTATTTGCCATACTGATTGATTTTCCTTGGTCTGGCAGGGAAACAGGGGAGCTAGGGACACTGGTTGAAGCAACACTTCATCAAAAGCTTGTTCAGGAATCTTATTTGATCTCAAGAAATGCATTCTTCATCATCCAGGAGGTCATCAACAATGATTCAGGTATGTTTCTCAGGTAACTTCTCCATCTTTTGATTTTCATGCATTGCCCATCAATAATTTTCACTAAAAAACCTTCATTTAGCATTAGGAAAAATCACCGGACCAATTTGCATTGGGAATCTGCAAATTTGGCGATCTGGGTTTTGTGAGGCATACTGAAAAACCCCTTCTCCCTTAAAAATGTCAAGCTTGGACTCCTCTGCCCCCCTTTAGGCACTGGTCTCTGTTTGGGTGAAAACACCCTTCCTTCAGCAAGTCAGTGATTTTCCCTCTGTTTTTGTCTGGTTTCATCTGGGTATTTTTCACTGTCAAATCTTTCATCCCAGCTAGTGTGCAGGAAGCCATAATTGTCAATATCAGCTTCGTCCTGGGGATTTCTCAATTATTTGCTTAAGTCCCTCAAGGTCCAAGTTTGATCATTTGAACCAACACACTAAAATCCTAGATCCAACTTCAATCTTTGCAAGCCATCTATTTTAATCACCTGAGTGACTTTTCGAACCTAAAAGTAACCATCCCACTTGGGTATCCTTAATTTGTGGCTCACCCTTAAATCTAGGGTTTCAGACACTCACCTTATGAATTCTCCGATAGGAGTCTGATCTGGTGATTTGTCTTGGATCTTTCCTTTCAGGATTGATTCGGGTCTCCCCCTTTGTCACTTGGGCTTCTCTAGTGGCATAAAGCGAAGGAATCCTTAATCGGCGTGACAACCATCCATCTTTTGGGGGTTAGGGTTTCCGTAGATCACAGCTTTGGTTGCCTGTCCCCTCTGCCATCCTGTATAGGATTTATTTATCAGGGCAACTACAAGATCTGTGATAACAATCTCCTATGTAAGAGATCAGCTCTTAGTGATTGGTGTTTCAGTAAATGATGATGATTTTGTTCAAACTGTTTTTGATGCTCTCCCTAGTTCTTGGGAAACTTTATGTCTGCTATAAATCGTCGTGAAGTCTAGTCCAACTTTGAAAAACTATGGCATGACTGCTTGGAAGAGGAAGGAAGAATCAAAGTCTCAAACACACCTCAAAAGACATGAACATCTCCCAACTATGTGAAAGAAATGACAAATCCAAGCTACACCTCAAAAGACATGAACATCTCCCAATCATGTGAAAGAGAAGACAAATCCAAGCTACACCTCAAAAGACATGAGCATCTCCCAATCATGTGAAAGAAAAGACAAATCCAAGCTACCAACATACATATGTATTATGATTTGTGCAACATTGCTAAAAGATTACAAACTGGATTTTTCATTTTCTGGTGTTAACAAGTAGAAAGGTTATGCACTTACAAGGAAGGCCAAAGATTTCTTGGATCCCTTTTTTCTCTTGAAACAGCATTTGTAAGTAATTCACGTATTTAATGATGTTAAAAAAACAATGTTTTTATTTCTCCCTTAGAGCTGAATGTAACTTTCTAAAATATCCATTGATAGTCAATGGCGTACATTTTCCAATATGCACATATAACTAAGGTATTGCATGTGTTCTGCTTGCTCTATATAATGTAAATTGGATATTGGAGTTATTCCACATGCAATTTATGAATTATGAATGCACTTGCATGAAAGCCATAATCCAGCCACAAGCATCTTGGTGGTGGATTGGCATTTTGTTGGGTGTGGTTTGTGGTGAATGATCAGATGCTAATAATAAGGGCACTTTATGCAGGCTCTGTTGTTGTTGGGATTCAAGTATGAAGAGGTTTCAAAGGTATGGATGTTGTAAATGAGCATTGTTTTAAGTAAATGATCGTTTATCTACAAAGAACAATCAATACTGCCATCTTTCTGAAAGGTTCAATTAAAATGTGGATAGCAAAGAAGTTGTTACATGTCTTTTTATGTACCTCATTTCAGTTACTAAATTATTTATCTCAAATTTCAGTACTTTTCCTATTTGAATGGATTCTCAGATTCAAGAGTGTAATTTTTCCATTATGGAAATTCAATGTTGTAAATGCCACTCCAAATCTTTACCACTATTATCTTAAACCATACAAGTGCCTTTGTTTTCTGTACTTGCTTTCCCTTTCTGACTTGTGGCAAGACAAAAACATCTTATGGCCCTCTATCTAAGACACATTGCAGCGTCCAAATATTTTCTTATTGAGGCATCATCACTATTCATGCTGACATAGACACATGGAGTCAAATAGGTTAACCAGCATCAATTTCTTACAGCTCTTTTTAGTTTGGTATCATCCTATTCACACTGACATAAATTTATAGGGAATAGAATAGATTTATCATTAACAGCAGCATCAATGTTGTCTTGAGATCTTGTCCTCAATTGAGAATCATCAGACGATGACATAAATTGCCATTGCACCTCAGAACACGTATCTAGATTCCATGCATGATTTTGGCTGAAGTTAAGAGAAGGAAGTGAATTTGCAGGCTACATCTGGGATTACCCGTGGCTGTTGTCCCTCAGGCTAAAACAAATTTCACCTATTTCCAATATTGTATTACCCTCGCACACTTAAATTTTCCTTAACAATGTTTACAGTTCATATGTTTAGATGTGCTTTTCCAAAACAAAAACATAGGGACTAGTTTTTTTTCCTCTATAAATAAACTTGTGGGACATCCATGATGTACAATGTGTCATATAGCTGTAACCTATGGCTGAAGTCATCCACAGTAACTAACTATTGAAAAAATTGTATGATTGCCTGCGAGTGCTGCTGATGTTAGTTATTCTATCTTTCTTTGTGCTTTCGCGGTAACCTAGGGAACTCCTGCAGTACAGATAGGTATCACTGATTGTTCTTCCTAGATCCATTGACCTACTTTTGGTCATTTGTTGGACATTAATAAAACCATCTGTGCTTATCTTATAAATCTGGATGATAAAAACTTTTGGTCGTTTGTTTGACATTAATAAATTTATCTTTTCTTATCTTATATATCTGGGTGATAAAATCTTTGAGTGCTCCCACATATGCTGCTTCAACTATTAGTTATCTACTAGTTCTTGCTATTAGTGATTCACTGGATAGAAAATTTTGTGATGCTAGTTACATCAAAATAGACTTCTCAGTTGTTTTTGTTAGTGCCTTTTCATTTTTGTGCTTCACCGAAAACCAGCTGCACTTTTTCCCAAGTTACTAACAATATCTTTTAGTGTAACTTTCCTTTTGGAACAACTGAAACTTTAGTAGGATAATATGCTTGATGACTATCTAGCTCACTGTACAGTGTAAAGTATTAGCTACAATGCTTTTGATATTTTACTTGCTCACTGGTCGCATATCTGGACTCATAAACTTGATTTATTCTAATCATTTGTACTAACGACTAATTATTATAGGATCATTATATTGCTTTAAAAGATTCTCCTCCTTGTTTCTTTACTACTAAGATGGATGAAACTTCATAATGTCCTTACCTAATTAATTAGTCCTACTTAAGCCTTTTAAGCTGTTACCTCCCAAACCTTCACCTATTGCAGTAAATCCCTAAATCACATTTGCAACCTTATAGGAGCTCAAGAGGGATTCCTAGTGTCACCAGACTCACCACACCACTCTTATTTTCACTTTAGTCGAGCTTTCCTCTGGCAAAAGGGAGGTATCCCTAACTAGGATTGCTAATGTATTTAATGGAGGCTCAAGGTGAAATGAAGAAGTTAACATTAGCAAAACAAAACTCATAATATTGATTTTTATAGAATGATGGGTGGACCAAGACTAGTGCCGATCCATTGGGAAAGAGAGAGAGATCCTATTGGGCTGTTTTTATCACATGATTATGAAAGAATGTAGCTGGAGCCTGGAATTAACATGCTATATCATTCCTATCTTGCTGTCCAGTGTCCACTAAAATAGAAAATACTTTTTTAGGAACCCTAATAACTTTCAAACATGCAAGAGGGTGTGTCCACAAATGGATAATTTATATGGAAGCTAATTCTTATTAAGGAAGAAGGTATACGTATACATTTCCAGCTGTAGACACACAGACATTAAAGGAAATAAACCATTTAACCACAAGTTACATCTTTTAAATAAGGAACAATCTTCTTAATAAAGGAACAATGTTATCCATATTCCAGCCCTTTAATACACATTTGAGGCAAGTGATTTCCAAAACATTATGCCACAACTTCAAGTGATTTCCAAGTGATTTCCAAGTGATTTCCTTAACTTCATTGCTTTCCAGATGTTCAACTAAGCTCAAAGGAGAAATTCCCTAATCCAACCATACCAATAATGGAGAGAAAGAATCCTTATATAGATTTGAATTTTGAGCTCAATCTCCTATTACAATAAAATATTATTATGTAATCTAGATCCACTTTTTTCTCCTTGGAAAACACTAGAATTTGTTGTTGTATTTGTAACTTCGGAAGATATTCTGATGTATATCTGTTCACTCGACCGGATAATATTTTTCCTTGCTTGCTAATAAATCGACTAATTAGGCTCATATTTTTATAATCGATCCGATCTCCTGACCCAATTGGTGAAAAATGTCTACGAATTGGTGTCAAATTTCTCATTGTATGTTGTTGTACCTCCATTGGAGATGTGTGTTACCCCTTTACGAGATGTCATCATTGTGTATGGTCACTGAGGTAAACCCTCCGTTGTAAGTTGGGGCTATAGTCCCCATGTTAAATAAAGTAAAATGTATTTATATGTATTCTTAGGTAGGTCGGCCCCACAAGTAACCTGGGTGACCTAGTGGTTGAGTTAACTAACTCAACGAAAGAATATAAATAGAGAGGCGCCCTTCTCATTTGATATACACTTCACTTGCTCTCTCATGTGCGCTTTAGGAGAGAGAGGAAGAGGAGGGATAGAGAGCTGCTGCAGAGATATTGTTCTTGGGTTATTCTATCTTGTCATCTTATCTTTGTGACGGAACTATTATGAGGAAGTTTGCGGGGTTTTCTCCTTTATGGTTTCCCCGATGAAAATCTCTGTGTCTTGTGTCTCTTATATATCTTTGATGTATTGATGTGCTTGTTATTCTTTCAGATAAAGATCCTAAGTAAAATAACTTCGAAAAACTAACATGGTATCAGAGCCACTCTGAAAGAAGGCACTGTCCAGTTGAATACAACTACAATGACAACTAATGGAAATTAGGGTTTCATGCCTGAAAATCCTAGAAGACTGAATTTAGTCATCTTAGAACTTTCGCTATAACGCGAGATTGGAGAAGGCTCAGAAGCCGAAACTTTTACAGGCCGAAGAGGAATTCTTGCTGTACCTTTTGTAAAAGTTTCAGCCTCAGATTCGCTATACTTCAGGAGATATGGTTCCAACTTCCTCCAAATTAGGGTTCCAGCCTCCTCCAGAATACAATCATAAACAGGTGAGCTAGGGAGAATTGCTATATCTCTGGCTTGGAAGGTCCAAATGAAATTTCGCAAGATGTTACAGGTAAGGACGGACTGTAGTCTCTGTGGTCCGCTTTTTAGACCTAGAATGTGAAATGGTGACATGTGGTAGTCTGTACAAGTTCGCTATGTTGAGTAGTCCCCAAAATAGTCACCTTGGGAAAATCAACATAAGTCCCACTTGGAGAATCCATTTCTGCTCTAACCTTTGGGGTTGGAGAGAAGACATATTAGGCTATCTCAGTGCGAAGTTTCAGACTGTAAGGATCCGAAACTTCAGAGATACAACAAAATCAATATCAGACATTTCTGCAGAAGAAATTGGAAAACTAGGGATTCCTGTTTCATGAACTTCCTGCCATAGTTTTTAGAAAATGAGTACATTAGACAACTCTCCTTGAAGAGGCCCATCTTTCTGTCCAATCAGAAGTTTTATAAATTCCAAGTTTGAAAAAATTAGGGTTTTTTTTTCTGACAAACCCTGGATCAACCAACTCCGGAACCAGGTCAGACACCTCAAATTGGTAAGATATAAACCTTTGCTATTTATATTTGAGGTTCTCATTTCAAAATGACTAATCACACCCAACTTGATGACAAGCTTGGTGAAGCTGACAACTTCCGAGTATGGAAGTATAGGACCTCCGTGATCCTTGAAGAAAATGACTTGGATCAATATTTTAGTAAGGAAGTTCTAAGAGCCTGAGAAAGATGAGGCTAAGGCTAGAGCCAAGAGAATCATTGCAGATTCTATTAAAGACCGTCTCATCCCTCATGTGTCATCCTTGAAGACACCAAAAGGAAGTGTTCGATGCTATGAGGAAGCAATCAAATAATAAAAAGAGATTGTTATAACCACCTTGAATGGCCTGCCAAGATCATGGGATTCATTCATTCGAGGAATGTGTGCCGGAAGGAAGTTGGTTACCTTCAACAAACTCTAGGAAGAGTGCACACAAGAAGAAGGTCGACTCATAATAAGAGAAGAGAAGATGGGAGCAACCGAAGATCAAGCTCTCACAATTCAAAGAAGATTGCTCAAGCGATGAGGAATATGAAGGAGTCAACTCATGAACAACCTCTTATCCATCTTAGCATTTGGATAAGAAATTATGCAATTGTCAATGAAGAAGATGATGAAGCTGAAGGCTCAAGGAGTCTATACACCAAACAAATAAAGATATGTATTCAATTGTCATTTCATGATATTGTTTGGCTGTGCACTTGTTTATATTCAGTTGATGTATTATGCATGTTTGAGTGTTTTGAATTGCACATGCCGGATTATTTCGAAGAACAAGTAACGACAGTTCAAAAGAGGAACCTGAAGCTTCCCGAATCAGAGACACTGTGGCGAAAGAAAGAGCTTCAAAAGAATATAAAGAGAACGGTAGATCCACCTTGAGAGATGAAGAACACATTGGGCACGAGAAATCATCCAAGATGAAGAATAGTATGACGAGACTTCCAAAGAATGCAAGAGGCTTCGAAAACACTCTTATGTGACACTGTTGAGTGACATCATTGATGCAGAACCTTTCAGCTATGAAGAAGTAGCCAAGAAGAAAGGGAAGGAGACCATGATCAAGAGAACCAGTTGATCAAGAGGAATGATGTCTAGGATGCGGTGCTAAGACCTGAAGGGAATTCCGTAGTGTCTTCCATATGGATCTACAAGATCTAGCATGTAGTAGATGGCAACATCGTGGGATACAAGGCAAGATTCGTTGCACGAGGCTTCTCACAGAAAGAAGGCATAGACTACGAGGAGACATTTGGACCAGTTGCGTCGTACACTTCATTAGATCCATATGTGCAGGCATGCGATGGGAGATACACCAGCTGACATCAAGACAACATTATTGAATGGTGTAGTCGAGGAGGAAGTGTACGTAGAGCAGCCACCAGGAGTTGAGACACATGACAGGAAGACTCATGTGTGCAAATTAAAGAAGGCCTTGTATGAGCTCAGAAGGCACCCATGGGATAGAACCTAAGTTGCTAGGGTACCCGTACTTGGGGGTAGGGTACATGTACCTGTATCGGGTACATGTACCAGGTACTTGGGTACTCGTAGGGTACATCTCCTGCTGTACCCTGCCGTACCCCATACTGGGTCCACGTACCCAAGACTCCGTTATAAAAAAAGGGGTACTTATAGGTGAAATGGTATGCCGTACCCTGTGTTTGGGTACTTTGTACCTCACGTTTGGGTACTTCATACCCCATGTTTGGGTACTCTGGGGGTACGACCGACTCAATAAAATGCAATTCATTGGGGAAAATGTAATGACCCCCCACCAAATTTGAACTAATTTTTTGCTAACTACGTATGGAGTCTGGTTCAAGACTTATGTCAAACACTTTGCAACACTGTTCAAATTCCATTAAATATTGTCCAAATCTAGTAGATTGATTTTACATTGATTTACAATGAATGTTTTTATGGTTTTGTGTTCAGCACTCATGGAACATAATTTGACTACCAAATGTGCACATAAAAAATATACATATGTATTTAATATTGAGAAATACACTCACATCAACGCAAGAATATATTTGGCAATTTTCAATTTTTTATTGCCTATAACAACAGTACAAATAGGTGTTTAAAATAAGATTTCAAGTGTACTTTCATGTCTGACTTTGATTCTCTATTATAACTGCTTGGTACAATGATTTTACAAATTTTATGTAACTTCCAGTCTTCTAATTGATATCTACTGAGTCTATGATTTATCAAATTTTATGTTTCAAAATTTCAATCTGAATCTTCACTGTTCAAATAATCATCGAATTTATAATTATGAATCATGATTCATAATTTATGAAGAAATCTATATGCATGTATGATGTGACTATGACATATATATATATATTTATATATACAGTACCCTCGACATACCCAAGTACCCTTTTTCAAAAAGTGGCGTCCCCGTACCCGTACCCGTACCCAAGTTTCCTGGTAACTTAGGATAGAACATATAGTTACATGAGGATCTTGAAGATCACCTAGAGTGATGAAGATCTTAACCTTTGCTACAAGGTTGAAGATGAAATCCTATAAGAGGATGACAAGTTCACAGATGGGTGCGAGAAGAACTTTTCAACAAAGATCAAGATAGAGGATCTTGGTATCCAGTGACACTAGATGGATACATAGAAGATCAGTAGCAGAGGAAGCTACTTGTCACTCCAGTACATAATGTTTCAATACATAGAGTACGAAAGGCAGAGGGAGAATGATGCAATGCTTCAGAGGGAGTGACTGTAGAAGATCCTCAAGTTCGACATGGTACAACAGGATGGACAACTTACTGATAGCCCTAGGATTTAATGAGAGTAAAACAGATCCCAACCTTTGCTTCAAGGTTGAAGGCGGAAGACCAGTGATGCTCCTGCTATATGTCGATGACTTGTTACTAACAGGGGAAGATGAACTCATTAAAGATGCAAGAAGGAGACTTGCTACAGAGTTCGAGATGAAAGACCTAGGGACGATACACTACTTCTTAGGCATGGAGGTGTGACAAAATGAGGATGGAATTTTCCTTGCTCAAGGAAAGTTTGCAGTGGCGATTCTGAAGAAATTCAAAATACTAGACTGCAAGGCGATAGCCACACCTATGGCATCGAATTTGAAGCTATCGTGTGATGCTTCATTAGAAACTGTTGATACCACGATGTATCGTCAGATGATTGGTTCATTGCTGTGCTTAACAAACACGAGACCAGACATATGCTTTGTTGTGAACACTTTGAGCCAGTTCCTAACGGATCCAAGACAAGTTCACCTGTTTGGTGCAAAGCATATATTGAGGTACCTAAAGGGTACAGTTGATTATGGGCTCAGATATGACACGAATCAAACGGTTAACCTACAGGGTTATGTTGATTCAGATTGGGCTGGCAGTGCCGTAGATAGGAAGAGCACCTCGAGGTGCTGCTTCAGTATGGGATCAAGTATGATCTCTTGGTTTAGCAGGAAGTAGTCTTGCGTGGCACTGAGTACAACCGAAGTAGAGTATGTCGTAGCTTGTTCGACAAGTTGTGAGGCAGTATGGCTTAGGAAGCTACTGTTTGATTTGTTTGATCTCTAGTTAGAGGCGACTTGTATCTTTTGTGACAACCAGAGTTGTGTAAAGTTGTCCGAGAACCCAATGTTTCATGACAAGTCGAAGCACATTGAGATCAAGTACCACTATATTAGGGATATGTAATATCCAAAATACGGATATTCTATTGATACTGTGTATAATGCTAACTGATACACTCAATCTTGTGCCAAAATACAGAATAACTATGCATGCAAACTTGCCATGCAAAAATACCCTAAAATATAGCAAAATTAGGGCTAGGGTTTGCATAAAGGAATTTTAACACTTACCACTGATAATTGGCTGATAATACTCCTGAGACAGGCTGCGTGCATAAAATGTTGAATAGGTGAAGTACTGGTGCTACCTTCCTCCTGTTGACGCCCAGCTACACTCCTGCGACCTCCTCAGACCGAAGGTGACATTTTTGGGGAAGGGATGGTCAGATGCTGCTGAAACTTTGTGGACTTGTCGGTCTTCTGATGCTGGAGAGAGGGACTGTCACATGCAAAGGTTTGGCTGCCTCTAAGTGCCCTAGCGAATTGGTTTGCTGTTTTGTTGCTCACGCCCCCCAACCTCTCTGTTTTGCTGATAGTTGCTCTAGGCGAACAAACTGATGACTGATAGTCACTCTATGTTGTGGGATACGCCTGTCGAGAAAGAGGAAGCTGACATGCGGAGGAAAGACTGGGTTTTATGGTCACAACGAATCCTTTTGAGGTTTCCTAGCTATTTCCAGCTACAAAACGTGGATTTGCAAATAATCCTTCTGAGTGTACTGGATCTTTGGATATTGATGGATACGATGAATGTCGTTGATAAACCTAGATGATCTATCCTAAAAGAGACTAGGGCAGATATTTCACTGTCGAACCCTCGTTAGCTAAAGACACCATTTTCAACCCCAACTGTCGCGGCTGCATGTTGTGCTACTGCTCAAAAGCTCCAAATCAATCAACAACAATAATAGATAGTCTCTTTAGTCCAAACACCCTCTTAAAAATAGAGTCTCATGCGCTTTTAGGGTTTGCATGTCACTTTTAGGGTTTATGCTTTACTTTTGCATGCATACAATTCTAATTTGATGTTGACTTTTAAGCCTAAAGAAATAAGGCTTCTTTTATCCGACTGATGACTTAACACTGAATGAATGTCCTGATATGCTCTAAGTATCAAATGCCCTCAGTCAATTCCCTCTGATGCAGTACCCGCTTGAACCTATGGGAATTAAGTACGTTAGCGGGTGTTTTGGGTGCTTAATTAAAAGGGGACATTACAATCCTCCTCGCTTGAAATTGCTTGTCCTCAAGCAACTGCAAACTAGGATGCTGCAATACTTGCTCTCCCTCCCATGTGGCATCCTCCATAGGAAACTCTTTCCATTTTACCAAATACTCCCGAATCACCCTGTTTCGAATCTTCCTTTCTTGCACCTGTAGGATTCTCTCTGGAATCAGTACCAACAACCCTTCATCATCTAAGGGAGGCAACTTGGTGGATGGAGCAATGTGTTGTCCTAATGTTTTCTTGAGATTGGACACATGAAACACATTGGGAATCTTGCTCTCCTCCGGGAGTTCTAGTTCATAGGCTACCTCTCCAACCTTCTGAACTACCTTGTAAGGACCATAGAAGCGAGGTTTTAGCTTCTCTGCTCCTTTTTGCTTGAGGGAAGATTGCCTATAGGGTTGCAGCCGTAAATATACCAAATCTCCCACCTCAAAGATCCTCTCAATCCTGTGTCTGTCTGCGTATAGCTTCTGCTGATTCTGTGCTGTCTGTAAGTTCTCCCTTGAGATCTTAAGAATATCTTGACTATCCTGTACCCAATCTTTTGCCTTGGGTGCTCTACTGTCTCCAAAAGCTAAATCTGCGAAGTTCAGTGCCTCATAACCATACAATGCTTTAAAAGGTGTCATCTTGATGGACATATGGTAGGTAGTATTGTAGCAGTATTCCCCTAAGTGTAGCCATTTAACCCATGTCCTCTGTGGCCTGATACATAATTGCGCAGATACCCTTCAACCCATTTGTTGACAATCTCTATTTGCCCGTCGCTTTGCGGATGATAACTTGTACTTGTAGCGAGTTCGATCCCTACCAACCTGAATAGCTCCTGCCAGAAAGCATTGGTGAATTTATTGTCGCGATCACTGACAATGGTTTTGGGTAGCTAATGTAGTCTAAAAACCTCTCTGAAAAACAACTCGGCTGCCTGTGCTGTTGAATAGTTAGAAGATATAGCAAAGAAGTGAGCAAATTTGGTCAACCGATCGACCACTACATATAAGCAGTCTCGTCCCTGTACCTTGGGTAACCCTGTAATGAAGTCTATTGAGATACTTTCACACTTTTGCTTCGGTATCGGTAATGGTTGAAGTAACCTTGTCGGATGAGTGTGTTCGATCTTGTTCTGCTGGTAGATGTTGCATTCCCGAATGTGCTGCATGACTTCCCCTTTGAGGCCCTTCCATGAGAACGTCTCTCGGATTTGCCTATAGGTCTTCAAGAAACCCTGATGCCCTGATAACAGCGAGTCATGTGATGCATGTATGATCTTCCTTTTTAAAGCTGATTCTGGGATGAGGTATATCCTACCCTTATTATAGATTATGTCATCAATAATTCTGTACCTGTCATCCTGGATCTGTCCATTCAATAACTGGCAAGCAAATTTGTTTTTGGAGTATTCTACTAAGAGAAGAGACCTCCAATATGTGGATATACTCATGAGAGATAAGGAAGTTGGTTGTCTGGATAAGGCATTGTAACTTCGAAGAATATTCTAAATGTATTTTATTGGTCCTCGATGTTCCTATCGGGAGAATCATTTGTATTTCTTTCTACCTCGATGTTCCTATTGGGAGAATTACTAAGAGTCATGAGGAAGTCCCCTCCGTTGTAAGTTGGGTCATTAGTACCCTCTGGAATATATTATTATATTAAGTTAGCCCAGTTTTGTCTACTCGAGCCTACATAACTGAGTTAAGTTTACTCGAGCGTACATAACTAGGTTAAATGTCAAGTGAACAAAAGAATATAAATAGAGTGAGGCGCCTCTCATTTGAGACACACACACTCGCTTGTGTAGCGCATAAGAGAGAGAGAGAAAGAGCTGTAGCTGGAGAAGGAGGAGGATCAGTTTTGGGTTTTACCTTTTATCTTTTGGGGCATCTATATTGAGGAAGCTTTTGCTGGGTTTTTCCCATTACAGTTTTCCCAAGATAAATTTGTGTTGTTCTTGTGATACTGTTTCTTTCAGTGATCCTGTCTATATGCTTTTATGAAATTGAAATTAAATGCTGATAATCTAGCTTAGCATATGGAATTCTAACATGATATCAAAGCTAACCTGAATAGGACAGCTTTCACAAGGGAAAAGACCCTCTCTCTCTCCCCAACAAGAAATTAGGGTTTCGGGAAAAATTTTGAGTTTTGGAAAACTGCTGGCATGGAAATTTGCGCCCTCCCAGAGCGCATCTTCTGAGCTAGGGATCGAAGTTTTTGGAGGAGTAGATCTCTCGAAAAGTCAAACCCTAGTTTGACATTGCACTAGAAAAACTGCAGATCGAGTGAACCAGAAAACTGCTAGAAGCTGTAGTGCTGAATCTCGCAAGTCAGATTTGAAAGGTGAAGACTTGAGATCTCCAGAAACCAAGCACACCAGTGAACTCGCCTCAATCAAGCGTATCTCCTGGTAAGTTCGGTTTCTCATTCCACAGAATTTCAATTTTTTGTGACTTTTTGACAAGATGGCCCCAAGCACTAAGCTTGAGGACAAACTGGAAGGCATAGAGAATTTTCGAGCATGGAAATACAGGATTGGCCTCAGATCTTGATAAGTATATCAAAGATGAAGTTGCAGAACCTGAAGAAGCTGAAGCTAAGGAGAAGCACAAGAAGGATATGATTAGGGCACAAAGGATTATTGTTGACTCTATCAAGGATCACTTGATCCCTCAAGTGTCATCCAAGAAGACTCCGAAAGAAATGTATGATGCCCTATCAAGAATGTATGAAGGAAGAAACATCAACAAAAAGATGAATCTAAGAGCTCAACTGAAGAGCACCAAGATGAATGATGGAGAATCCATCCAGGACTACTTCACAAGGGTCTCCCAGTTTAAGGAACAAATAGAAGCCATTGGAGACAAACTTGATGAAGATGAGTTGGTTATGACTGCCCCTCAATGGTCTCACTAGACCCTGGGAGTCATTCATCCAGATGATGTGTGCCAGGAAGGAAAGCTTGAAGTTTGATGTTGTATGGGAAGATTGTATTCAAGAGGAGACTAGAGTGGCAAACAAAGAAGCTCTACTGAAGGAAGATGATTAAGCCCTAGCCACTCATACCAAAAGAAGAAGAAGTCAACCTAACTTCAAGAAGAGAAACCACAAGGAATCTCAACCTCCCAGAAGAATCCAAAGAACAAGAGAAAGTCCTCTAAGTAAGGACTACTCTAGCTTTCAATGTTTTCATTGTGATAAGATAGGACACATTGCCAGAAATTGTCCTATGAAGAGACAAGAATATAAGAAGAGGATCAACAACAACAATAGACATCATGCTCATCTAGTTGAAGATGAGGATGAAGAAGAAGAAGAGGCAGGACCTCCAAGAAAGCAAGCAAGAGAAGAGGATGCAGAAGAGTATGTACTATTCTCTGCACTCTCTGGATCTATAACACTTGGAGAGGACACTTGGCTTATTGATAGTGGTGCTTCAAAGCACATGACGGGACAAAAGAAAAACCTGTCAAGACTTGAAGAAAAGAACTCTCCTCAGAAAGTATCTCTAGGTGATGACTATCAATATCCGATCAAAGGAATTGGGGAAGCAAGCTACAAGCTTGATTCAGGAAATCCCCTGAAGATGAAAGAGGTATTGTATGTACCTGGTCTAAAGAAGAATCTACTTTCTATCTTAGCTTTAGATAAGAAAGGACTCAGAGTTGCATTCATAGAGGGCCAAGTACTTATGTGGCCCAAAGGAAAGAAAATTGAAGATGCAGTTGTTATCGGTGAAGAAGAAGGAGGCCTGTATAAACTCAATGGACATTCAGAGACAACCCTTGTTCATGAGTCCATTGAACCTAGTGAACTATGGCATAGAAGGCTTGCCCACATCAATTACAAGGCACTACCTCATGTGAACAAAGTAGTGATGGGACTACCAGACTTGAAGATCAAACATGAAGGCATTTGCAAGGGATGTGCGAAAGGGAAGAACAACAAGAATCCATTTCCGAAGAGTGAAACAAAAACAAAAGGAATTCAAAGCCTTGATAGAGAATCTTTCAGACAAGAGAATCAAGGCACTCCGATCAGACAATGGCGGAGACTATACTTCAAAAGAGTTTGAAGCCTTCTGTAAAGATGCCGAAATCAAGAGGGAACTAACCACTCCCTACAATCCTCAACAGAATGGTGTTGCGGAAAGAAAGAACAGAACTATCATGGAGGCAGTGAAGACAATGATATATGATCAAGATCTTCCAATGCATCTATGGGAAGAAGCAACAAGAACTGTTGTCTACGTATAGAATATAATATCTCACAGTGCTCTTCGATTCAAGATTCCAGAAGAGATGTTCATGGGAAAGAAGCCTGAGGTAAGTCACCTCGAAATATTTGGTTGTCTAGTATATATTCATATATCGAAAGAGAAAATAACCAAGTTGGACCCTTCCAGAAAGAAGGGGATATTTGTTGGATACTGTGAAGTATCCAAGGAATTCATAATTTACATTCCTGGATTCCATCACATGGAAATCAGTAGAGATATAACATTCGATGAAGAAGCAGCTCTCAAGAGATCCAGAAAATGCCAACATGAAGAAGTGTATGAGGAAGATACACCTCCCAGAAATGTAGAGGCTACATTCCTCCCTGAAGATGAAGCACCTAAAAATCATGATATGACGGAACCACAAGAACCTCCTACGATGGAGATGTCACGGAAAAGAAAGCCTGCTTGGGCAAGAGAAATTATACAAGAAGCAAAAAGATATGGAGCTCCTGAAGGCTCCAGAAGAATAAGCAAGAAGCCCAAGACATTTTCTAACTATGTAGCTTTGATGTGTGATCTTGTAGATCAAGAACCTACAAACTATGAAGAAGCTGTACAGAAGAAAGAATGGGTTGAAGCAATGACAGAAGAGTATCAGTCCATAATGAAGAATGATGTTTGGGATATAGTTCCCAAACCAGAAGGCAAGAGTGTAGTATCTTCCAAATGGATCTACAAGGTAAAACATACAGCTGACGAAAGTATAAAGAAGTACAAGGCTAGATTTGTGGCTAGAGGTTTCTCTCAGAAAGAGGGAATTGATTATGAAGAAACATTTGCACCAGTAGAACGGTATACTTCGATTAGAGTTATCATGGCACTTGCATCCATGATGAAGTGGGACTTACACTAGATGGATGTGAAGACAACCTTCCTGAATGGTGTGGTTGAAGAATAAGTATACATAGAACAACCACAAGGATTTGAGGTTGAAGACAGACGAACTCACGTATGCAAGTTGAAGAATGCACTATATGGCTTGAAGCAAGCTCCCAAAGCTTGGTATGGAAGGATAGATAGTTTCTTGACGAGCATGGGCTTTGCCAAGAGTAAAGCCGATCCTAACCTTTACTTCAAGGTTATAGAAGATGAACCTGTCATACTATTACTGTATGTGGATGATCTATTTCTGATAGGGAATGAGAAATAGATTGTAGAATGCAAGAAGAAGCTCGTTGAAGAATTTGAGATGAAAGACCTTGGTCTAATGCATTATTTCCTAGGTCTGGAAGTACGGAAGAACTCAGAAGGAATCTCTTTCAATCAAGGAAAGTATGCAGTGGAAGTTTTGAAAAGATTTGATATGTTGGAATGTAAAGCCATGGCCACACCCATGGATTCCAACCTGAAGTTGTTAGCTGATGACTCGTCAGAGTTAGTGGATGTGGCTCAATACAGACAGATTATTGGGTCGTTGATGTATCTAACCAATACCAAACTAGACATTTGTTTTGTTGTGAACACCTTGAGTCAGTATCTAGTTCAACCTAGACGAGTTCACTTGATAGCTGCAAAACATGTGATGAGATATTTGAAAGGGACTATAGACTTTGTCTATACTATGATGGAAACCATGATTACCGATTGCATGGCTATACAGATGCAGATTGGGCTGGAAGTGTCTCAGACAGAAGAATCACATCAGGTGGATGTTATAGTCTCGAGTCTGCTATGATTTGATGGTTTAGCAGGAAATAGTCCAGTATTGCTCTCAGCATGGCTGAAGCAGAATATATAGCAGCTTGCTCTGCTAGTTGTGAAGCCATATGGTTTCAGAAGCTGATGTCAGGTTTATTCAACCTGGAGTTGGATACCATCGTGATTCTATGTGATAACCAGAGTTGTATAAAGATGACGGAGAACCCAGTGTTCCACGATAAGTCGAAGCACATAGAAATCTAGTATTTCTACATTCGAGATATGATACAGAAGGGAGCCATAAAGCTCCAGTATGTGAGTACTGATGAACAAGTTGTTGATGTGTTGACGAAGCCTTTGTCTCGGGTAAAGTTCGAACACTTTCGAGACAAGCTTGGTGTTGTTCGGAAAGACATTCCTCGAAAGGGGGAGTAGTGATGTTGTAGTGGCATTGTATCATCTCGGGACACTTGTTCTAAAGTGATCCGGTGAATTCGGTCCTCGAGAAAGAAGAGGGATTGTATCATCCTTGAACTTTTGTTTAGAACTGATCTGGTGACTTCGATCCTCGAGAATGTGGTGGGATTGTATCATCCCTGAACTTCGGTTCAGAACGGATCCGGTGACGTCAGTCCTCGAGAATGTGGTGGGATTGTATCATCCCTGGACTTTGGTTCAGAACGGATCCGATGACTTCGGTACTCGAGAATGTGGTAGGATTGTATCATCCTTGAACTTTTGTTTAGAACTGATCCGGTGACTTCGATACTCGAGAATGTGGTAGGATTGTATCATCCTTGAACTTTTGTTCAGAATGGATCCGGTGACTTCGGTCCTCAAGAATGTGGTAGGACTGCATCATCCCTAGAATTTAAGTCCAAAAGTGATCCGAATACTTTTGTCTTCGTATTGTGGATTGTAGGTTGTTGCTAATGATGATGATGTTACTGATCGAAAGATCAGAGTGTGATGATGATGATGTTACTGATCGAAAGATCAGAATGTGATGATGATGATGTTGCTGATCGAAAGAGCAAAGTATATTGATGATGATGTTGTTGATTGAAAGTTCAGAGTATGATGATGATGATGCTTATCGAAAGTTAAGAGTATGATGATGATGATGATGCTGATTGAAAGTTCAGATGATGATGTTGCTGATCGAAATGATGCTGTTGATCGAGCGGTCAAAGTGTTGTTGCTACTGAAGTTTGAAGATGAAGACTATATGTTGAAGATGATGAAAAGCTTCCAATGATTTATAGATGTATCACCTTGATGATGTTGATAATGCCCTCTCTCTCCTACAACTGTTGTTGTTGTTGCTGTTGTAGAATACCCTTCTCGTTAAGGGGGAGTGTTGAATTAGTGTAACTTCGAAGAACATTCAAAATGTATTTTATTGGTCCCCGATGTTCCTATCGGGAGAATTATTTGTATTTCTTTGTACCCCGATGTTCCTATCAGGAGAATTACTAAGACTCGTGAGGAAGTCCCCTCCGTTGTAAGTTGGGTCATTAGTACCCTTCGGAATATATCATTATATTAAGTTAGCCCAGTTATGTCTACTCAAGCTTACATAACTGAGTTAAGTTTACTCGAGCCTACATAATTGAGTTAAATGTCAAGTGAACGAAAGAATATAAGTAGAGTGAGGCGCCTCTCATTTGAGACACACACACTCACTTGTGTAGCGCATAAGAGAGAGAGAGAAAAAGGGCTGTAGCTGCAGAAGGAGGATCAGTTTTGGGTTTTACCTTTCATCTTTTTGGGCATTTATATTGAGGAAGCTTTTGCTGGGTTTTTCCCATTAGGGTTTTCCTAGGATAAATCTGTGTTGTTCTTGTGATACTGTTTCTTTTAGTGATCCTGTCTATATGCTTTTATGAAATTGAAATTAAATGCTGATAATCTAGCGTAGCATATGGAATTCTAACAGCATCTGCTACCACATTGTTCTTACCTTTCACATACTATCTCGAAATCATAAGCCTGCACCTTTCTGACCCATTTCTGTTGGCGCTCATTTAACTCCTTTTGCTCCAAGAAGTACTTAAGGCTATTATGATCTGTCTTGATTTTGAATTTGCTTCCCACCAAGTATTGCCTGAATTTAGTGAGGGCATGTAAGATGGCTAACATCTCTTTGTCATATATGGAGTAGTGGCGCTCATAGTCCTTTAGTTTCCGACTTTCAAATGCAATCAGGTGATGGTTTTGCATCAGTACGGCTCCTATCCCTTCTCTTGAAGCATCGCATTCCACTATGAATGGTTGTGAAAAATATGGTAGGGCCAAAACTGGGCAAGAACTCATGATGGTTTTCATTTCCTCAAAGGTACGATGTGCCAATTCTGTCCATGTGAATGCCCCTTTCTTGGTGAGGTCGGTGAGTGGTTCAGCAAATTGAGAGAATCCCTTAACGTACCTCCTGTAGCATGTGCAAAGGCCTAAGAAGCCCTTCAGTTCAGTAGTTGTCTTCAGCGTTGGCCAATCCTGGATAGCTCTAATCTTCTTTGTATGAACCTGTACCCCTTCTGCATTGATTATGTGTCCTAGATACACCATCTCTTTCATGCCGAATTCACACTTAGACATCTTCGCGTAAAGCGAGTGCTCTTCCAGAATTTTTAATACCTCATCTAAGTGTTTCAGGTGTTCCTCCCAAGTTTTGCTATAAATTAGAATATCATCAAAGAATACTAGCAAATACTTATGTAACTAAGCCCTGAAAGTGTGGTTCATGCACGACTGAAAGGTGGCCGGAGCATTGGTGAGTCCAAAAGGCATGACCAAGAACTCATAGTGGCAACAGAAAGTTGTCTTGGGAATGACTTGATCCCTGTTACCACCTAAGTTATACTTAGTGGTTTTTTATCAAGTGAGCCTGGTGAACCGAACAAGGATAACTTGTTTGGACTTCAGAAGACCTTTGGAAGTACTTCTGGGAAGTGCTTGTTGTACTATATCACATGTTCATACCCCCTGGGGGAATTGTAATAAATGTTCTAGCATGATAGTGTCTGTAAAAGACACGGTCTCTTAGACTTTATTTGTCAATTCGATTAGCCCAGGGTGTTTTTTCCCTTGGTTATTATTAGTTGTTGAATAAACGACTGATAATTTCTGAGTTTTTCACTCCATACCTCCAAAGTTGGGGTGGTTGGCTTGGCATTTAGGCCTATTGAGGTTATTAGAGTCTATGTGTCAATGTATAAACATGCTAGGCATCATGGTCGAGTCATATGAACATGTCTAAGTCCCCTTAGGTTTTTTCAACTTTTTTATTTTTTTAATTTTTTCAGTGTTTTTTATTAAAATTTAATTTTTTCAAAACTTAGGCTATTTTTTAATAGTTTAATTAGAAAAAATGATTTTGTAATAAAAGTGGGCCAAATAATCAGTTTTAGTCATATAGGTGCTCATTTTCAAGCTAAGAGCACCATGTAAACCCATGGACCCACTATTTCCTAGTTTTGAGTGATTTTCCATCACTCAGGTCAGAAAGCCCCAAAAATCAATTATTGATTATTTTAATTAATAAATTGATGAATAATGGAGCAAATCCAGAATCATAGATCAGTGGATTCTCAGTCGATTTGATTGAAATCAGTCAGATTTGAACCAGATTGACTGGATCTGACAAATCCTTGACTGAAGGAGGTGATCAAATCAAATCCAGAGTTGATCTTCAGCATCCTTTATGGGGAATTTCGCCCTCCCTCTCTCCTCCACACATTTTGGCTCATTTGGATGAGTTTTGGTGGATGCTTCAGTCAACAGGTTGAGGTGTCAGTCAGATCAGCTCTCTGATTGACAATTGCACTCAGTGAGACTCAGATCTGGCTCAGTTCAGCTTCAGACTTGCATTAATTTACTCTCCATCAGCTGATTTGGTCTATCTCCTTGGGATTTGTGCCCCCCTGGGCTGGATCTCCTAGTTTTTGTATATATCCAAGCATAAGCCTCCTCTTCCAAGCTAGTTAAAACTGGGATTGAGGTGCTGCTGCTATTGTACTGTTGTTATTGTTCATTTGAAATAAAGAGAAGCTTTGGAGGCAAGACAGTGTTGTGCCATTGTATGTGTGGATGATCATTGCCATTTTTTTACTGAGGTAACCTGTATCTGTGTTCATAATTTGCTAATTGCTTGTGGATTCGTTGCTAAGATTGATAATAAGCTTATTATAATCTTGATAGGAAAGGTGCTTTTCAATAAGTTTATTGGCCATCTCTTTCCTTTGATGCATGTTTAGAGATCTAGATTCAGCATGTTCTATAAGCTTATATGCATGTTATTTTGAATCTCTGTGTATGTACTAATCGGATCTCACAAGTTTTTCGGCAAGTTTTTTGATTTCAGCTGAGCTGCAGGTTCCTAGATTGGAGAGGATGCTGATCTAGTTTGCTTCTTCACTCTCTCCAAAACCTTCTAAAGGCATAGTCCCTTGACATTCCACCTGAAAGCTCCACTGTGGATCTTCAAGGCTACCAACATTTCTCTCCTCCTCTTCCTCCCTCAAAATCAACTCTTTTACCCGATTACTTTGTTCATAGCTTTGATATTGTTTAGATCTATCATCTTAAAAGTAAATTTAACATAGATCTATCTTCTCAAAGCCCATAGTCTAGATCTTGCTCTTAAAAGGTTTCATAAACATTCTAGATCTAGCTTTACGGAAATCGTCCTTTTCGCATGGAATTTAAATTTTTTTTTGTAGCTTGCATGCATTAGATTTCTGTTTGCTATTATAAAAAATAAATCTAGCAATCAGTGCACATCATATTGGCTTCCTAAAAGGCAAGCCAAGATCCCAAGGAAAGCTTACTTTCCTTGGTTCCTTTTTTACCTTTTTAAACTAGTTTTTACCTAGCATTTTTTGGTTAAAAGTAAGCTGACCCAAAGGTACTTTCAGAGTGCTTTTGGGCATCTTTCAGTCTAATAAGCTTGCTGGTTTTTAGCAGGCATAACAGAAAAAAGTAAATTTAACATAGATCTATCTTCTCAAAGCCCATAGTCTAGATCTTGCTCTTAAAAGGTTTCATAAACATTCTAGATCTAGCTTTAGGGAAATCGTCATTTTCGCATGGAATTTTAAAGAAAATTTGTAGCTTGCATGCATTAGATTTCTGTTTGCTATTATAAAAAATAAATCTAGCAATCAGTGCACATCATAATGGCTGCCTAAAAGGCAAGCCAAGATCCCAAGGAAAGCTTGCTTTTCTTGGTTCCTTTTTTACCTTTTTAAACTAGTTTTTACCTAGCATTTTTTGGTTAAAAGTAAGCTGACCCAAAGGTACTTTCAGAGTGCTTTTGGGCATCTTTCAGTCTAATAAGCTTGCTGGTTTTTAGCAGGCATAACAGAAAAAAGGAGGAGCTGCTGTTCGAAAGTGACTTTTGGGCCTCTGAATCCCCCCAAGGGTCTCCTTTTTTTACTGAAATCTTTAATTTTCGTACTTTGTAAGCTCTTGATTTTGTTCTATATAAGAATCAAGAGGCATCATATTAGTTTGCTGATATTGTAACCGCTGGTAATAAAAATAATTTTTTGAATAGGCTCTTTCGAGCCCATTCCCCATCCCCCCTGGGGGGATTTGCGTTCGTGTCATTTTTTGCTTTTCGTTCATCTTTTTTCAATCTAGCATAGTATTAATCTGCAGGGTAGTATACTTTGATATAAAATCAATTCCATATTCCATTTCTATTGGTTTCAAAGTAACTTTAATACTTACCCCACGAGCCTCCTTTTGAGCCGAAAGGTGAAGAAAGGTTCGTGGTAGTCTAATTAGAAAATTGTGGTTTGCTTATCTTTTTATGTTTCATTTGCTATCATCATTTGTTTCAGTAATCATAATAAAATCAACCCCTCCTTGATTCCCCGATTGAGGTCCACTTGGACCAAAAGAGGTTCCTGGAGGGTTTTCTTTTTAACAAGAACATCCATCTCAAAATTTACTAAAAGTGACAAGACTCCGGTGTGTATGCTCTGCACTTGGCTGCGGTTCGTCCGATCAGTCAAGCTGTATCAAAAGCATTTGAGTGACTAGAATAATTACGACTCACTCTCCCAAATTGACAAACCATCAGGTGAAAATCCAACACCTAGATGAAACCATTACGGTGGCAAAATACCCAAAGGAAGTGGGAACTTCTGAAAAGTGACCTCGGGGCGTCGATCTCTGTTACACCCTAACGGGTGCGTTATGAACAATAGCCCACATATTCCTTGCGGGTAGCCATGAAGGTTTAGTTTTGGACATACTCCAAGTACTCTCGGGTATATCTGGAGTCCAAACCTTCGCCTAATTTTAATCAACTCACACCTCACATTAACTTAAAACGTACCAAGTGGCAATTGCAAAACTTTCACTCCAAGCACATGCAAGTACATTGATTTTATTTTGACTCCATTCTAAGGCATTGGTTATTTTCTTGCTATATATATATATATATATATATATTGTGTCTTAGCATTGTGCTTTCGTGCGCTCATTTTTGTATCTTGTCATCTTTGATTGTTTATGGTTAAATTTCAAACTCCTAAGTAACTCATTCAGTTTAACTTCACCATACTATGTAATTAGCCTTAGTAACTTAATAGGGTCTACCCCCCTTGGCTTCGTCAGGATTTGAGCCTAAACGAAGGAGTCAAGAACAAGGTGACAGCCTTGACTCGAGACTTGCCCCCAAGGACACACCGACTGGCTTGAAGATTTCTGCCACGTGACCCAGGTGTGTGAAAGGCGGCAACAATCCCTTACTCAGATCTGATGGTACCCTGATCGGAGATCGATTTTTGAAAAGTATTTGGCACCTCGTAGCTTGTCCATTAGCTCATCAATCCTGAGGTTGGGATACCTGTTTTTGATGGTCTTTTTGTTGAGGGTTCTGTAATCAATACACATTCGCAATGTGCCATCCTTCTTTTTGACTACGACCACTGATGATGCAAAGGGATTAGAACTTGGCTGAATATATCCTAATTCTAGTAATTCCTTGATTGTCTTCTCGATTTCATCCTTGTATCTTTTGGGATACCTATATGGAGTGGTGATGACTGCTTGAGTTCCTTCCTCCAACTCAATGATATGCTCAAATCCTCTGTTTGGTGGTCTACCTACTGGTAAATCCCGGAATACCTTCTCGTGCTTCTGGAATAATGCCTGAAGATCCGCTGGGTGTTGGGTGTTGTTCTCTGGAGGTTTCCTAAAGGTGACAAAGCACTATGTTGACCATTCTATGTCACCTTGATTGAGCACAGCCTCCATTCTCTGTGAAGAGACTGGTTTCGGGGGATAAGTGTTCATGCCCCTCAAAACCACCCGTTTCCCATTCGGTCCCTAGAATTCCATTTCCATTGCCCTGCAATCTATAGTATATTTTCCCATTGAATAAAGATAGTTGACGCTTAATACTACATTAATATCGGCCACATTCACTACATAAAATGAATCTGTCATATGGTAGTTGCCCAATGTGACATTTAGTTTAGGAATCCAAAAGTTGCACTCCATGCTAGTGTTTCCTGCTACTGCTACAGTAAATCCCTTAAACTTCTCTATCGAAATACCCCTCTTAACTACCCATGCGACATCAATGAAATTGTGGGTTGCGTCCCCATCAATCAATACTCCTACTCTGTGGCCCTGTACTACTCCTTTGACCTTGAGAGTATGAAACCTAGGTACCCCGGATAATGTAGCAATAACTCCCTCTGGTGTATCCCCTTGGGGTGACTCCTCCTCTGCTGCCCGCAATTCCTTTGTTGTTTCCTGCTCGTAGTCCTCCCCTTCACTGTCTGAATATACCTCTATGTAGTGGGATTTGGCCTTTCTTGAGTACCTGTGTCCTGGAACCCATGGTTCCTGACAAGTAAAACACAATTTCTTATGTCTCATGTCTTTCCTTGTGTCATCGTCTAACCAAGTTTTCTTCGATATGTCCTGCTGGAACGACTTCCTATCCTTGTCTCGAACAGGGAAGTTGGTCTTGAGTGGGAACTTGTTCTTTGGAATGGAGTCTTGGAGATCTCTGGGCCGACTGATTGCATCCTGTAGAGTGGAGGGTTTGTAGGCTTTCACCCATCCCCTTAGTGGTTCTGTCAAGGCCTCGGTAAACAACATAATCAGCTTGTTCTCCGACACATCTGTCACCATAACCGCTATCCTCTGGAACTCAGAGATGAAGGACTCGACACTACCTGTCTACTTGAGTTGAGCCAACTCTCTAAAGTGTATCTCAGGGTCCTTCCTATCAAACCGCTCCATGAGCTTCTGTGTGAACTCACTATAGGAACTGATGGTGTTGTGACCCAGTGTCACTAGTTCGTGGTACCACCACTCATGAGCCTCTCCATCTAGGTGTAGTGTAGCCAATTTAATGGCATCCGTCTCTGTCATGGGGTTGAGTTGGAAATAAGTATCCAACTTCCGAAGCCATATCCTCGCTGAACCTCCACGAGCCCCATCAAAGTTAGGGATGGTCAATGTACCCGAGGTTTTCTGCAACTCATAGTTTTTATTGAACCCTCTGTTGGAATTCCTGGGTCGGCTCCTGCTCTTCATGTTGCAAAAGTTTGAGAAAGACATGGCTGCATGAAACTCATTCCCCAAATCCCTATATTCCTGTAAATATGCTCCAATGGTTTACTAGGTTCTACTGGCATGACTGGTCCTGCTACGGCATCTGCCATGAAGTGAGGCATAGTAGGCTTGCTGGAAGGTCTGTTATATATGTGGGGTGTGTTTTGCATATTGGTGTATGCATGCTTCCCACTACTGCTTGTAGATCCTCTATCTACTGGTGAGAGAGGTACACTGCTATGCCCTGGTTTTGGTTTCGTTGCTAACCTGTTTATGGCATGCAAGACTTCCTTTTGCCCTTTGGCTAGATCATGCAATGCATTCACCAAGCTGCGAAACTTCATCCTGTCTTTGTCTTTTCCTGTGTCTTTCCCTCTGTCAAAGTGTATACCTGTTGGATCCATATCTGAGTCGGTATCTTCTAGTTGGATATCCTCAAATTCTTGCTCCTCAGTGTTCCTACTCTTCTTTCTCCTATAGGTTACAAAAGTGTCTTCTTCTGTATTCATTTACTTCTCATGTTCAATCCCACAACTGGCAAGGAACATGCTTTGATACCATTGTAATATCCCAAATACGGATATTCTACTGATACTGTGTATAATGCTAATTCATACACTCAATCTTGTGCCAAAATACGGAATAACTATGCATGCAACCTTGCCATGCAAAAATACCCTAAAATATAATAGAATTAGGGCTAGGGTTTGCAGAAAGGAATTTTAACACTTACCACTGATAACTCAGCTATTAATACTCTTGAGATAGGCTGCATGCATAAAGTGCCACATAGGTGAAGTACTGGTGCTACCTTCTTCCTGTTGACGCCCAGTTGCACACCTGCGACCTCCTCAGACTGAAGGTGACGTTTTTGGGGAAGGGATGGTCAGATGCTGCTGAAACTTTGTTGACTTGTCGGTCTTCTGCTGCTGGAGAGATGGACTGTCACATGTAGAGGTTTAGCTGCATGTAAGTGCCCTAGCGAATTGGTTTGCTGTTCTGCTGTTCATGCCCCCCAACCTCTCTGTTTTGCTGATAGTTGCTTCAAGTGAGCAAACTGATGACTGATAGTCACTCTATGCCATGGGATAAGCTTGCCGAGAAAGAGGAAGCTGACATGTGGAGGAAATACTAGGTTTTATGGCCCCAACGAATCCTTCTAAGGATTCCCAGCTATTTCCAGCTGCAAAACGTGGATCTGCAAATAATCCTTCTAAGTGTCCTGGATCCCTTGATACTGATGTATACGATGAATGCTATTGATAAACCTATATTATCTATCCTAAAAGAGACTAGGGAAGATATTTCACTGTCGAACTCTCATTCACTGAAGACACCGTCTTCAACCCCAATTGCCGCGGCTGCATGTTGTGCTGCTGCTCAAAAGCTCCAAATCAATCAACAATAATAATAGATAGTCTCTTTAGTTCAAACACCCTCTTAAATAGTCTCATGCGCTTTTAGGGTTTGCATGTCACTTTTAGGGTTTATGCTTTACTTTTGCATGCATGCAATTGTAATTTGATGTTGACTTTTAAGCCTAAAGAAATAAGACTTCTTTTATCCGACTGATGACTTAAGATTGAATGAATGTCTTGATCTGCTCTAAGTATCAAATGCCCTCAGTCAATTCCCTCTGATGCAGTACTCGCTCGAACCTATGGGAATTAAGTAGGTTAGCGGGTGTTTTGGGTGCTTAATTAGAGGGGGGCATTACAGGATATGGTGCAGAGAGGAGTGAAGCTCCAGTATGTTGCGACAGACGAACAGATTGCCGATGTGTTGACGAAGCAATTAGCCAGAGTGAAGCTTGGTGTACTTCAGATCGAGGTTCCCTCCAAGGGGAGGTGATGAGTCCGAAAGACGTAGATGCACGAGAGCCTTTGTCACATGGTGGTAGGTGTGTCCTCCCATGGTGCAGATGCAAAGGCTGTGGTTGTTCTAGTATGGTTGAGATGTGTGCATCTAGGCTGTGCTTCGTGTGACGATGAGATGATCTGAAGATGACGAGATGGTAGTAGGGGATTCAAGTTTTGCAAAGGCATATAATCAGTCCTGGGAGATCTTTTAGGTTTTGCAAAGGCATATAATCAGTCCTGGGATGCTCCTTCAGGTTTTGCAAAGGCATATAATCAGTCTTGGGAGATCCTTCAGGTTTTGCAAAGGCATATAATCAACTCTGGGATGGTCCTTCAGGTTTTGTAGAGGCATATAATTAGTCCTGGGAAATCCTT
Source organism: Pseudotsuga menziesii (assembly GCA_001517045.1). Taxonomy (NCBI): domain Eukaryota; kingdom Viridiplantae; phylum Streptophyta; class Pinopsida; order Pinales; family Pinaceae; genus Pseudotsuga; species Pseudotsuga menziesii. Next base: position 117,410 of record LPNX010232928.1, read on the forward strand.
CAGGTTTTGCAGAGGAATATAATCAATCCTGGGATGCTCCTTCAGGTTTTGCAAAGGCATATAATCAGTCCTTGGAGGTCCTTCAGGTTTTGCAAAGGCATATAATTAGTCCTGGGATGCTCCTTCAGGTTTTGCAGAGGCATATAATCAGTCCTGGGAGATCCTTCAGGTTTTGCAGAGGCATATCATTAGTCCTTGGATGCTCCTTCAGGTTTTGCAGAGGCATATAATCAGTCCTGGGAGATCCTTCAGGTTTTGCAGAGGCATATAATCAGTCCTAGGATGCTCCTTCAGGTTTTGTAGAGGCAATGTAATAAGTCCTAAGCTATACCTACTTGATGACTTAAAGACCTAAATGAGGTCTAGGGCCACATCTAACATGAAAAAGGGTTGGCTCTGTAGAAACTTCCTATGACAAAGAGATGCGACATATTGGGCAAGATGAGAACAATGGCAGCAACGACGATGATGACTCAGTGACGATGACCAGATGTGTTGATGACTGTTGCGAGAGAATACCTTCCTAGTTAAAAGGGAGTGTTGTTGTATTTGTAACTTCGGACGATATTTTGATGCATATTGTATGTTGTTGTACCCCCATTGCGGATGTGTGTTACCCCTTTATGGGATGCCATCATTATGTATGGTCACTGAGGTAAACCCTCCGTTGTAAGTTAGGGCAATAGTCCCCATGTTAAATAAAGTAAAATGTATTTATGTGTATTCTTATGTAGGTCGGCCCCACAAGTAACTTGGGTGACGTAGTGGTTGAGTTAACTAACTCAACGGAAGAATATAAATAGAGAGGCTCCCTCCTTATTTGATATACACTTCACTTGCTCTCTCGTGTGCGCTTTAGGAGAGAGAGGAAGAGGAGCGACAAAGAACTGCTGCAGAGATATTGTGCTTGGGTTATTCTATCTTGTCATTTTATCTTTGTGACAGAACTATTCTGAGGAAGTTTGCAGGGTTTTCTCCCTTATGGTTTCCCCGATGAAAATCTCTTTCTTGTGCTCTTATATATCTTCGATGTATTGCTGTGCTTGTTATTCTTTCAAATAAAGATCCTAAGTAAAATAACTTAGAAAAACTAACATAATTAAATATTACGAAAGAGGGCCACAAGACCAATGCTCTACAATAATGAGGTTACATAAGTGAGGAGCGCCACATGTCTTCATTCTCAAGTAACATGCTCATGCAAGCCCATGCAAGGTTCCATTTGTCCTCCTCTCCTTTGGAATTCTTCTCAAGAATAATTTCCAATAAAATATTATAAGTGATAAGTCAATGGAGATGGAGCACTTTTCAAGAGAGGGAGTTATTACTCCTCAAGATCATTCTTCATGATTGAACTGTACTCTTCAATCATGGCATCAACCCATACCTCTTGACTTGCTGCTTTTTCCTATGAGGAAGGTTCTGCACTAATGAGTTGGCTCATAAGACTGGAGTACTTTTGTGGTCTTATGCTTTCTTTGAAAGTCCTGGGGGGAGATTTATGCTTCTCAGCTGCTTGTACCGTTTCTCGGTTCCAAGCAGGTGTCCTTTTGGAAGGAGGAACTTCAAGCAATTCTTCAGGTGGACTTTCAGTATCCTCAGGTGCATCTGGAATTTGATCCTCAAATTCCTCTTCCTCCCCCTGAACTTCTGAATTTGGAATATTAGGGGGATGTACTTCATCTTCCTTTGAAAGCTCTTGTGTTTGACGAAACACAAGAGCCTCATGGAAGATCACATCTTTGCTGACTTTGATGTACCTTTGTCCAGGTACATAGATGCGGTAGGCCTTCGAGTTGTCACTGTAATCGACAAATATACCTTTCTTACCGGAAGGCTCTAGCTTAGCCCTTTTTTCTTTTGGCACATGATTGTAAACCAGAGTGCCAAATATCCTTATGTGGTCAACTACAGGTTTCTTTCTGGTGAAGACTTCTTCAGGAGTCTTCTCCCCCAAGATAGCATGAGGGCTTCTGTTTTGGATGTACACAGCAGTACATGCAGCTTCAACCCACAAGGATAAAGGAAAATCTAGATCGGTAAGCATGGCTTTAGCAACTTCACAGATCGCTCTGTTCTTCCTTTCTGCAACCCCATTCTACTGAGGGTTGTACGGTACTGTCAGCTCTTTCTTGATTCTTGCTTCTCGGCAAAAATCATCAAACTCATTAGATTCATACGCACCTCTGTTATTTGATCTCAAGATATAGATGTGTCTGCCAGTCTGATTTTCAATCAGAGCCTTGAACTCTTTGAACTTGTCAAAAGTTTCAGTTTTGGCCTTTAAGAAGTAAATCCATGACTTCCAAGAATGATCATCTATGAACAAGACATAACACAAGCACCCACTCAAGGAGAGTGAAGACATAGGCCCACAAATGTCAAAGTGAATCAAATCTAATATGCCTTTACATCTATTCTTGCTTCTGGAAAATGATTTCTTAGTCTTCTTACCTAGAGCACATCCTTTGCAAATTCCATCATGTTTTGGAGATACCTTTGGCATACCTGTGACCATCTTCTGCAAACCTGGAAGAGCTGTATAGTGAAGGTGTCCAAACCTCCAATGCCACAACTCACATGGATCAACTATATGATGTACCAAAGCATGAGTGGAATCTTCAGAAGCCTTATAAAGACCTCTCTCTCAAACCCCAATCTGTACAGTTGAGCTTAGCTTTTCATTCTTTTCCCATAGTAGGAACTTCTTGTCCATGAAGAGGACTCTGTAGCCCTTGTCCTTGAAGTCAGCAACAGAGAGAAGGTTCTTCTTCAAACCAGGAATATATAAGACATCGTCAATACGTAAAATCGTACTTGAATCAAGTTGAAGTGAAGTTGAGCCAACTCCTTCAATCTTGTAATTGGAGTCATCTCCAAGTTCCATCTGTGTAGTGAACTTCTTTCTGTAGCTGGTGAGAGCTCCACAGTTACTTGTCATGTGCCTGGAGGCACCACTATCTACTAACCAAGAGTTAGCACTGTCTATGATGGAACCAAAGAGAGCAGAGATCAGGTGGTACTCTCTTCTAGGTTCGTCTTCTTTGTTAGCCCTGGTGTTCTTCTTCTTTTGCAGCAAAAGCTTGAAATCGTTTTTTGAATTTCTTCTTGGTCTGCCTACAATCCCTGGCAAAGTGCCCAAACTTGTGGCAATTATAGCATTCCAGTTTTGAAACATCAGAGTACTTACCTTGAGGTTTCTTTCCCTTCTTTTGCTGAGGGGAGGGCTTCTTGAACTTCTTTGTCTTTGTTGTAAGTGCAAGGTTCCCTTCCTTAGTTGCCTTGCCTAAAGTCCTTCCCTCGTCTTCCATGCAATCATGCCAAAGTCTTTCAAAGTTTGGTTGATTCTCACATCCACTGACAGATGCCAGGAATGTTTCCCAAGAGTTTGGGAGACCATCAACCACAGTGTGTACAAGGTCATTATCATCTATAGCAATACCAATAGCAGTAAGTTGATCTCTCACCTATGCAATCTTTGTGAAGAAGGGTCCAACCACTTCATCCTTGTTCATCTTCAATGTTCGAAGCCTTTTCTTCAAGATTCTCTTCTGGTTGGGAGCCTTCTTCTCATATAAGTTTGTCAAGGTGTCAAAGCATTCTTTGGCAGTCTTCAATGATGTGATGTTGGGCATCAAAGTTTCTTTGACAGAATCATAGATGATTTTTCTATCCTTATCCTGCTTCTTCTTGAAAGCAATCCTGCCAACATTAGATGTTGGCTCTTCAATGGTGTTGAACACAACATTATCAAGGTCATTTTCTTCTAGAATAGTTGTAAGCCTGGCTTTCCAGGAATTGTAGTTCGATGAACCTTGAAGCTTCTCTTCTGGTTTGAAGATGTTGATAGCCATCTCTGCCACTTAGTCAAATGTTAAGTCTACAAAATATCCCAGGGTCTAGGAAGACGACAACAACTTCCTTTTACTGTGTTTTTACATGCTAAGCTCTGATACCATGTTAAATTTTAGCATTAGCATGGATACTTTTAAAATTTTGCAGACTAATAGATAACAAATGCCAAGTGCAGTAAAACATCAACACATCAAGAACACTAAACACAAGAGTTTTTCACTGGGGAAACCTTTAAAGGACAAAAACCACAAAAGCTTTAGTAATTCATCTCGTAAATGAGATGATTGAGTTCTTCAATAATTCCACAAACTTTAATGAGTTTGTATCACAAAAAATCATAGAAGATAATTTTACATAGAAACACCAAAATAGGGTTTTCACCAAATTAGGGCTTTTTACCCTAATTTTCTCTCTCCTGTCTAGAAAACTCAGATTGTCCGAATTAGCTTCCTATGACCCTGTATGCCTGCCTGAACCTGTTGCTAACCTGCCCGGACCTTCTGCTAGCCTGCTCAAAGTCTTGTGTGCCTGACCGAAGCCTACTCGTATTGTGTTACTGTTTTGCCTAAGCCCTGTTGCTCTACCCGAGCCCTGTCGGAGCTGTCTGTTAGCTGCTCGAGCCCTTCGGAGCTTGTTTGTAGCTTCTCAAGGGTAGGGTGCAGACCCAGAACCCTCCCAGGCTAGTCTGTAGGTTGCCCGAGGGTCTGGTGTAGACCCAGTAGCCCTCACAGGCTTGCCTACTAGTAGCCCGAGGGTCTGCTAGGGCCTACTGGGTGTGCTCGGCAGCACCAGCAGGCTGCCCTAGCCTTGCCAGGGCTTGCCGAGGAGGAGGAGAAGGCTGCCGGAGGAGGATGGTAGCTGCCCAGAGTTGCAAACAATCTGTCCGTGAGAGAAATAGGCTACCCGTGAAGGATGAGACCCTACCCGAGCCAATCTGGAGTTGCCCGTGATCAAATCGTGAAGGAGAGAAGGACTAGGGTAAAACCCTAGCTCGTGTAGTGTTGCTGCAAAGACACGTGTGGATTCCCTAGCTAGACTCATCCATGGTAGGGCATAAACACAAAACTTCCTTCTCTTCAATAACCAACGAATTCTTCTGTTGGAGCAATGACAAGTGCAAGAGTAAGTGTGTGTAATAATGAAATGGATTGATCTTCTTTTATAGCCTTTGAAGTCACCTGTAAGTGGACCAGAACTCAAAAGATCAAAATAATATTATTTTATTATTTTATTACTTTGACCTCTACCTTTAGTGTTACGAAAGGTCTTTTTGCACTTTCACTTTGACTCCTTAGTGGTACAAAGGGTCCTAAGTAACAGGACACTTCCAAATAGGGCCCGTGTCCCGTATTCCACGTGTCAGACACAACACTTGCCCTAATACGTGTCTGACACCATAATTTTCGTGTCCCAAAATTTGGACACTTTCCAACACGTGTCGGACACTTGCCAGGAACGTGTCCTGATTTCTGGACATGTGTTCTGTCAAAAAGGGTATATAGGAGGAGGAGGATAGAGGAAAGAGCTACGACAGTAATGTTAATTTTGGCATGGAGGAGCAGGAAGACGATTGACAATGGCTAGTACCATTGATGAGCTATGATATTCTTACCTGTGGCTATTTAGTATTTTCATTTTGTATCTAGTAGTACAGTAGATACTAGACTTGGTACTAAGTAGTATCTACTCTATTTGTTGGTGGCATTCTCTCGATATCTATGTAATACATTTTGATTTTTGTGGTTTAATGAGAAATATCAAATATGCAATTTATGGTTCGAAGTTCATGATTCATTGATAATTTTATTACTGATTCATCATTGTCAAATTTCAATTGAATGATATTATGATTGATGTACATTGTATATACTTCTAGTTTTTAAAAAATGTAGATCTTTATGTATTTTTTTAATATATATATATATATATAATTTTTTAATATATATATAAAACGTGTCCCCTGTGTCCTATTTCTGGGGTCGTCATGTCTCGTGTTGAATACTCGTATTTTCGTGTCCTCCGTGTCTCGTGTCCTCGTGTCATGTGACTTAGAAAGGGTCCTTATGTCTTTTAGACTTTTACTTTAGCCTTCTTCAAGTGCCCTGTGGTCAAAACAAGTGGCCAAGGTGGTCCTTCATCCCCACTCAAAGTACATCATCATAAATAGAGAGAATTACTAATGCTTTTATCTCACACTCTGTGTGACACCAAGATCGGATACTGAGGTGTCTTAACCAAGGGTGGCTAAGCCTTGGAGAAGATCACAAAGCCCACTGATTGAGGGTCAGAGTGTCACACATGCCCAGACCCGATCTAGGGCTTATAGTGTTATCCTAGTAATAGACCAGGTGCCTTAGCCATAGGCTACATAATTTTACACAAGCTCAAATACTTGGTAACATACCAAGCGCCTCTATTCTTTCGGAGAATGGATCTCATCCCTGGGCTGAGTCCCTAGTCCTGGACTAGGTAAAAATTTTGGTAACTGACCAGTTGCCTCCATTCAAAGAATGGCCACTCAGCTCTAGGATGAGTCCCACAGTGCTAGATTGGTTCCACGTCCTGGTCCTGGACCAGATGTCTCCATTCAACAGAATGGTCACTCAACTCAAGGTTGAGTCCCCTAGTGCTGGACTGGTTCCATATCTTGGTCCTAGACCAGATATCCCCATTCAATAGAATGGTCACTCAACTCAAGGTTGAGTCCCCTAGTACTGGACTGTCTCCACATATTGGTCCCTGACCAGATATCTCCATTCTCCTAAGAGAATGGCTCTCGATGCTGCTTGGGAGAGTGGCTCTCAATGTTGCTAAGAAAAATCAACACTATGATAGTAAAGAACACAGGGATCTAAGCCTCAGGTGCAGGGGTAAGGGAAAGGTGCATTATATAGAGGTACTACCTGAAGATGAGGATAGTGGTGAGGAGGAGACACTTAGCATATAGGAGAATGAACAGTACAGGGAAGAGCCATTGCACCTTGATACCACAAAGGAGGTTGATGATGAGCTACCTTTTGAGGTTGATTTTGTTTCTCAGGAGGAGGACAGGGAAGAAACTGAATTGGGAAGTGCGAAGATAGAAACAAATCAAGAAACTTGGTAGGGGACTACTTCTCTGAGCCACTTCATTTGACAAGGCAATTGAAGGTAAGCGAAGAAAAGTTTAGGACAACCATGAAACAATTTGATGAAACACATGCATTGGTTACAGATTGTTGTTGGAGAGCTTTAGGGACAGATGATAGTTCGAGGGGAGAACCTTCCCTCGCAGATTTGCAGGCACTTAGAGAAGCAGTTGTTGTGATGAAAGCTGACTACCTAAATTTGCTTTCCGACAGAGATCATACTCTCATGCTTAAGGAGATGTACCATGGTACACTACAAGGGAAAGAAGAGGAAGTTGACAGGATTATTCATAAGCTTGAGACTACCCAGGATTCCTTGAAGAGCACGCAAAAGGGCCTTCAAGAAGAAAACCTGCAAGTTAAGGAGCTTAGTTACCAATTAAATTTGGCACACTCTTCATCATCTCTGACTCCAATGACACATGAGGGCATGAATGGCACTCATGGTTTGAGGGAAGAGCCTCTCGTGATGATTCTGCATGAGGAGCATACCAAGTTTCAGTAAATAGAGAGTTGTACCAGGCGCTTGATTTGCATTATGGGAATCATGAGTTGCCTTTGTAGGAGATCCCAGTGAAGGATCGAGGCTTTGCTACAGAGGAGATAGTCGAGCACATTCCTTGTGGACTAGGCAATAAGGAAACATATACATCCATCGATTGGGTGGACAGGTATATGACAGATATGGAGATACATTGGGGTACAAGGTTAGTTGACAATTGTGGAGCATATGCAGGATATCGAATGGTACATGAGATGACAGGAGGATGGCACAATATACAAGAGTATATGCAGGCACACGATGATGTACATTGGAGTTTCAGAGTGTTTCCTCTAGGGAGACCTCCTGGCAGAGTCCTTGAGGATACCATTGCTTTGAGGTCACCCAAGATCAGTGAGTGGGTGGGTGAGCCTTAGGATGCAACATATCCCCCAATGATTGATCTTCATTAGAGATATCACTAGAGGGACAAGGATTAGGGTACTCATAGGTCTGTTTCCAAATTTCATTCTGACTTCTTGGTCATGCCCGCAGTGTTGACTAACACACTATCTACTTGCTAGTTACGTATGCATTGGTGGAGATAACTATCGTTGTTATACAACAATACTTGGGAGGTTCAATTGAGTCAGCTGGATGAGACTGGTGGCATTTTGGCAATCACAAAGTTCATTGATTTGGACCATGAGATTGGTGCATATGGTGCACAAGAGGAGATCTAGGGTGTACTGGGTCTGCTCATAGAGACTGCAGGTGATGAGTAGGGGATGACATCATCCGCTACAGAGTCCGTGCATGCTTAGTCCCTGAGTCCTCACTTAGGGACAAGATCATGAGGCTTAGGCATGGACCATATTTGGCAAGGGATTCTCACTACTTGCACGAGTATTAGGTAGGCACCGCAGGTGGCGAAGCTATTGTCCAGGGAGGTTCTTAGACCCCATGGGTTCTTGAGCTCATTGATACTGTTTGGGATAACAAAGGTTTAAATGCAATTTGGCAAGAGTTGAACGGATTGGTAGGCTCATAATCAATTCTTGGTAATTGGTTTCCATCAGAGGATTTCCTTTCGGAGACTTGGCTCATCGAGACTCCAATGATTATCAACATGGCACAATAGAAACCTGTAGGAATTGGTTTTGGTGGAATCACTATTTAGTTGTGGGATCTGGGCATTCATTCACACGATGGATAGTTTTAGATGGTAGAGATGATTGACAAAGCTATGACGATGATTGGTCCGCTATATCGTGATGTTAGTGGAGGAGAGGTTGAGACTTCTCTATGGTAGGGAATGCTTTTTTTTCTAGTATTCAAGATTGAGACTGATAGTGGAGCCGCTACAAGTGAGATGGCCAATCTTCGCTCTTGAGAGTTTATTCTTGGGATTCTGAGGCTTGGATGCATGGAGGAGTGGTCTTTTGAGGAGTTTGTGTAGTTTATGATTGCTTGGCTCATCAGGCCAATCAAATGGATTCTTATGTTAGCTCCAAGCAGACCAACACTATGTGTAGAAGGTGTTTCACATCCTATTGGCTAGTGTGGGACCAAGGTGACTTTCGAGATAGGTTTGCATGGAGTGACTTTGCGGACAATATACCTAGTCCGCAGAGTAGGTTGGGACCCACTCATTTAACAACATTGATGCAGCCTTAGATCTTTTCTAGGCAGAAATGGGGGAGCATGTTCTTAGATTGCATCACATGCTTACTGAGGATGTAGAGAGCAAAGACTAGACGATTATCAGATTTCATGCACTTTTCGGTGATTTCTTCGAAGTATAGGGTCAATTCTCATAGGTATTTCAGCTTGGAGTTTCAAGAGAGGTGGATGTTGACAAGACATGATAGATAGTTGGTGATGAAAAAAGTGGCACAACGACAACATGGTGGTCCCTTTTTTAGATTAGCCTGGGACCCTAGGATCACGGTATTAAACAGTATAGTAGCTAACATGGAGGCGAGAGCCAATTTTTGCTCTCATGAGGTTGGGTTCTTAGTAGAGTAGTTTCCTGAAGGGTTGACTGATTGCTACAGTATGAGGGTGCTTTACTTATTGGCAGTGTCTAGGAGGATTCCTATGTCTTGCGAGACCATGTTCTGAGCGGAGGATACTTCACCCCTCCCTGAATGGTTTGGGACCTTGGTATCACTTTTAGTTCGATTAGGTTCACTTGATGGAGCAGCAGGTTGTGGTGACATTGCTCGAGGACAACCAATCTTCGGGAAGGGATGACAGTGATGTCCCTTTTGCTTGATGTTGCCTACAGGAATAACTGAGTAGCCTATTAGACTCCCATAAGCTATAGTCACCATATCTGGGAGTTCTTTTGATGCCACTTAACCTACAAAGGTGTTTTTCTTACAAAAGTGGTATTGGATGACCCATGGTATTGGGCACAAAAATAAGATAAAAGAGAAGGTACTCATCCATTATGGACATACTGATTTGGATATTGATTTCTTGTGACTGTGTGGGGGTTGTCTAGAGTTTTCATTAGGGTTTGGAAAAACCCTTCCATTTGAGGTTCGGTTTCTGTTGTGAAAGATCTACCCTAGCTAGACAAGGAGGAGGATCCATCCAAGGTCTTCATTTGAGCTTCATCCTTTGGTTCAACATTATGTTGGAGAGGGTTTGGAGGCTAGGAGTTAACCTTTCAACAATATTGGAGGAGGAAGTCCATCTATTAAGGAGATCGTGGCATCATTTCCAGGTTTTGATTGGTCTATTGTGTTTTTTAGAGTGTTGTAGGTGCTATAGCAGCAATTAGATATTTGTACTATTACCATCTATTGTACATAATAAAATTTCAACTTTGTCTCTCTTATTTCATGTTTACTTGGAATGAATGCAATATGTTTGACAAAATGCTTTTGATGATATATGCTACTTTTTGTGAAAGATGTACATGAAAATTGTTTGACGAAATTATAGAACCAAGATCATAATTGTGCCTAGAATTGCATTGGGGACATTACACTCAAGTCTCAGGTTTTTCAAGCTACTGTAGCCCTTCGATATATCTGTCGTGCCACTAGTTGTATGGGGTTGCGATACCTCATTTTTTCCAGAGTATATCAGAGTTGGATCAGTTATGTTGGGTAGGGCAGTGTTACAAAGTAGTGATGCCTTGAGATTTTTGGGCTTGGTATTGATTGCCACTTGTGTATATGTTTCCTACAATGGATCCTTGTACTTTAGTTTTTCCATCATTAGACTAGTATTATTTTTTTGTTTTATATAGACTACTCGTATTGGGAGTAGTCTCTAGAGTATTGCATGGATCAAAGCTATGACTTGGCTCCATCTTTTGGACTTATCCATCTTCCATCCATTCACCCTTGTTTTTGTAAAATCCCATTGATCTAGATATGACCAAGTAAATCAAGGATCTATCCCTCTATGAGTTTCTTTCCTTCGGCCTCGAATGTTAGGAATATTCCTTGCTTCTACATCTCCCCTAGGTGAAGTTTTTTGAGAGCCCCAACCTGGTTTCAGTTTCAATGTTGTATATGGTTTAATGCCCAAACCCCATCATGCATGTACATTTAAAAATTAAAATTTTTGACTAAATAATGAAACACATGAGATTTCTTTTCAACTTTTTAACTCCGAAAATTTATAACAGCCCGAATCTCTTACTCAAAATTTTAAACTTAGGCAACACATGAAAATAAACACTCGGATTTTTTACCAAAATTGGTCCAGGAAAAACCTTGAAGGGAAAACCTGTTCTTCAGAGAGAATTTTATTTCTCCAGACAAACTAAATAAAAAATTACAGCAGTACTTATCTCAATCAAATCGCCTTGGAATTTGTGCCAAACAATCATTGAATGACCTGCTGAAAATTTTCAGCTATCATCTTGAAATGTGTGCCCAAAAACTGTTGTACAGTCCACACATGTGAACAACTATATGGCTGCAATAAATGCACAGTATGGTCTGCAATAAATGCTGTACGGTTCACCTTGAAATTCTTGTCAAACACTACTTGTATGGTTTGCAATAAATGCAGCACCAGTATGCCTCGAAAATCATGCCTGTACGACCCTATTTAATGTTGTACCTGCTGCTATATGGTCACCTCAAAATTTGTGATGTACGACCTCATTTAATTCTGCTGTATGAAATTACTTCACACCTTGGGAATCATGCCCTGTTGAACCTTCTCGATTTCTATGCAAGGGTTTGTCCTCTTTCTCTCTCAGAAAAATGACTTGTTTCTTTCTTCTCTCTTCTCTTCAAAAATTTTCTCTTCTGAATTGTCAATAATGAATTAGATTTGCCTTTCCCAAGCCTTTTTGTTTGAGTTACTTGCACTTCTAGATCAATGGATTAGATTAAAAGCCAACTAAATGAGATCTAGGGCCCATCTCATTTCCTCATTAAAAGTCACTTTTAATTAATAAATGAGAATTTAAAGCACACCCCTATTTAATACTCATAAAGTCACTTTTAAAACATAATAACTCAAACTCACATTAAAAAAAAGTTAGTTTATAATAAAGTTGTTCTCACCTTTTTAAATAGGCTAGGGACCACTTATTAAAGTGTCTTTGTCGACCCCAAGGCATTAGTGAACAAACACTTCCTAGGTAAAAATTCAACACTAGGGTCATACAAACAGACACCCTGATAGCTCTAGAGAGACCTGACAGTGAGAAGGCGCCCTGTTCTGTCCCCTTTCTCTCAACCATTAGACCCATGAGATATTGACATCATGGCATTCATCTTCAACTCTCTCAAGCGATTTTCCTCCCTTCACAGGATCTTGAGGATCCTGAGTTATTTGAGTTGTCTAGTCTTGGACAACCTCACTATTCCATACCTTTTATATGTTAGTTTTTCTACTTTAATTCAATTAGGATCTTTATCTAAAAGAATAACAAGTACAACAAGATATCCAAGATAGACAAGATACACAAGACACAAATATTTTCCTAGCGGAAACCATAAAGGAGAAAACCCCGCAAACTTGCTCAAAATAGTTTTGTCATTAATACAATATCACAAGATGGGAAAACCCAAGAATAAGAAGTCTTTTGCAGCTCTCTCTCTTTCCTCCTTGTCCTCTCTATCCTAATGCGCACATGAGAGAGTGTGAGTGTGTACAAATGAGGGAGGGCACCTATTGATATCCTTCAGTTGTGTGACTCACTTAACTAACTAGATCGACCAAATTCTCTAATTGCGCCCGACCTACCTAGGAAGACTTCAAAATACATTTTTCCTTTGTTTATTCTAGGGAATATTTGCCTCAACTTACAACGGAGGTTTTACCTCAATGACCAATCATAACAATGACATCCTGAACGAAGGGAAAACATTTTTGACGGGGCTACAACAATATACAATAATAATATACAACGGAATATCTTCCGAAGTTACAATTACAACAACACTCCCTCTTAATTAAGAAGGTATTCTCTTGCCACAGTGATCAACACTCTGGTCAGGTCATCATCAGTGGATCATCATCGTCGCTGTTGCCGTAGTCCTCATCGTGTCGTTCATTAATTAGTGACATCTATCCATCATAAGAAGTTTCTACAGAGCCAACCCTGTTTCATGCTGGGTGTAGGCCTAGTCCTCTTCTAGGTCTTCATCATATCCATGAGCAAGCCATTGTGTAGGTACAGCGCAGGACCATACATTACATTGCCATTGCAATCACTTGCGTCTCCTATCGTCATCTCGTCGTATATAGATTGTCTCATCATCGCACACGGAGAGCAACCCATATGCACACCACATGTCCAACAGACCAGCTACGTTCAATCGGCATAGGAGCATGCCAGGACTCATTATGTCTGAAGGACAACCTGTGTCTACCACTATGTGAGAATCACCTAGGGCACACCAAGTGCATTATATCTCTACCAACATAGGAGCACGCCAAGACTTGTTACGTCTTGAGGACAACTTGCTTCTACCACTATGCGAGAATCGCCTAGGAGCACACCAAGCGCATTACCTCTCTCCACGATCAGCGTGCGTTCTACCAGCATAGGAGCATTCCACGATTCATTACGTCTCGAGGACTACCTGCATCTACCATTATGTGAGAATCGCCCAGGTGCACACCAAGTATCTTTTGAATGGTGGACATCTCATCGTCTCCAACATGAGAGCACACTAAGACTGATTATGTCCAGGGCTAATTACGTCCAGGAAACACCTGCATTCTATGCCAGGTTTGATTACGTCCCGGGACAACCTGCGATCTACGCCAGCATTGATTACGTCTAGGGACAACCTGCATCCTATGCCAAGACCGATTACGTCCTAGGACAACCTTCGTTCTACACCAGGGCTGATTATTTCCAGGGACAACCTGCATCCTATGCCAAGACTGATTACGTCTCGGGACAACCTACGTTCTACGCCAGGGATGATTACGTCCAGGGACAACCTGTTGAATTTTAGCATTAGCATGTATTCTTTAATTTTTTTTGGTAGACTGTAAGATGACAATAAGACAAGTGCAATAGATAAATCAAAACATCAACACACATGAACACAAGATGTTTTCACGGGGAAACCTTTAAAGGACAAAAACCTCAAAAGCATTAGTAATTCATCCCTTAAATGAGATGGCTGAGGTTTTCACTCTCATAATTCTAAGATGAATGTTCTTCAATAATTGTCAAACCCTAGCAGGCTTGAATAATTCCAAACCCTAGCACAATTTACCAACAATTTGTCAACAAGACAAATCTTCCTGAAAAAACTGAAGTAGGGCTTCATGCCCAGATTTTCTCTCAGCTTCCTAGCTCCCCAGAATTCCTTCTGCTGCTGCCCATAACTGTTTTCCTGCTACCCAGATTTCCGTACAGCTGCCTGAGGGTCTGCCCAAATCAGCTGCCAACTACCTGTAGCTGCCCAGACCTTCTTTTCAGCTGCTTGGATCTTCAACTGCTTGCCTGTGATGGTTATGAGCATGCTCGTGACTGCTCGTGACCAATACAGGGATGCCCGTGAATGGAAACACCCTGGCTGAACATCTGTACAGCTACTCCAACCCTGTTTAGGGCTGTCTGAGGGTTGACCGAAGTTTGAATGAGCTGCCCAAGACTGAGTGGAGGACAACCCGTGGAAGAGAGAGGTGCTTCCTGTGAGAGTACTGCTGCCCGAGAGGTAACAGTGCCTGCCCGAGCAAGATAGCAGACAACCTGTGAATAATTAGCAGGCTACCCGAGGAAGAGACCAAGTCTAATGTGGAGAGATAAGGCTGCCCGTGAATGTAATGTGCACTAGGGTGAAGCCCTAGGTCTATTTTGTTGTTCACCATGAGTAGGAGTCATGCCCTAGAAACTAGAGTTACTGTTGTTGGTTGTAGAAGGATGATGGAGATGCCCTAGCTAGAAAAGCCTCCTTGCTAGGGCATAAACAAAACAATGATATTCTCTCACTTCCAAAGCCAACGAAAAAATTATTTATGGAGCAGCTCATTGTTGATGATAAATTGTGTCAAATGAATCGGAGTTGATCTTCTTTTATAGGCTTTTAGTCACTTGGATGTGGACCATACACAAAAGAATAAAATAAAAGGGTTTTATTCTTTTATACCCTTTTTGACTTTTTCTTTAAGGTACTAATGACCTTTTTTATGTTTTCACTTTGACTCCATAGTGGTCCAAGGGTCCTTATGTATTTTTTACTTTTACCTTTTAGCCTTCTTTAAGTGCCCTGTGGTCAATGCAAGTGGTCATAGGGGTCCTTCATACCCACTCAAAGTATATCATCATAAATAGGGAGAATTACTAATGCTTTTATTTCAAACTCCTTGTGCCACCAAGATTGGGTACTAGGTGTCTTAACCAGGGGTAGCTAATCCTTGGAGAAGATCACAAAGCCCACAGATCAAGGATAGGCGTGCCTCACATGCCCAGACTCGGTCTAGGACTTATAGTGATGTCTCGATAACTGACCAGGTACCTCCATTCTCCCGGAGAATGGCTCTCAACCCTAGGGTGAGTCCCCAGTCCTGGACTGGTTCATCAGGTACCTCCATTCAAAGAATGTCCACTTAGCTCTAGGCTGAGTTTCCCCAGTGCTTGGACTGGTTCCTCTTCCTAGTAACTGACCAAGTGCCTCCATTCAAAGAATGCACCCAACTTACGCCTGAGTTCCCCCAGCGCTGGACTAGTTCCACATCTTGGTACTTGACTAGATGTCTCCATTCAAAGAATGGCTACTCAGCTCAAGGCTGAGTTCCCCCAACGCTGAACTGGTTCCACATCCTGGTACTTGACCAGATGTCTTCATTCAAAGAATGGCTACTCAGCTCAAGGCTGAGTTCCCCCAATGCTGGACTGGTTCCACATCTTGGTGCCTTTACCAGATGTCTCCATTCTCCAAGAGAATGACTCTCGATGCTGCTTAGGAAAAATCAACACTCCCTCTCAGCGAGATAGGTATTCTCTGCCATGCCAAGCTTGTCATGAAAGTACACAAACTTCGTTGTTGTCAGAGGCTTGGTCAAGATATCTGCAATATGTCCGTCTGTACGAATGTACTGCAACTTCAGAGTGCCTTTCTGTACTAGGTCTTTGATGAAATGATACTTCATTTCAATTTGTTTCGATCTATCGTGGAACACCAGATTTGTTGAAAGCTTAATGCAACTCTGATTATTGCAATGAATAATCGTTGAGTCAAGCTTTCCACCAAACAGATCAGATAGTAGTTTCCTAAGCCAAACTGCTTCCTTGTAGGCATCACTTGCAGCAATATACTCGGCTTTAGCTATACTCTGCTCTATGGAACCTTGTTTCCTGCTGGACCAAGAGATCATTTCAGATCCCATACTGAAGCAGTAACCTGAAGTACTTTTCCGGTCTACTGCACTGCCAGCCCAATCTGAGTCCGCATATCCCGCTAACAATACTCCACTACTGGAAGTATACCTGAGCCCATAAGTGATGCTACCTCGCACATATCTGAGTACATGTTTGGCAACTACCTAGTGTATGTGCTTTGGATCAAACATAAACCGACTCAGAGCATTCACTGTATAACATAAATCTGGTCTCGTGTGTACGAGATACATTAGAGATCGAATGAGCTGTCGATACAGGGTAGAGTCCACATCTTGTGAACTGGTGGCCGAGTCCCGCAACTTCTTCAAGTTGGTTGTCATGGGCACGCTCATGGACTTGCAGTCCTGCATCCCAAATCTCTGCAAGATGTCCACTACATACTTCCCTTGTATTAGGAAGATCTCGTCTGGCTTTTGCCAGACCTCCAGGCCAAGAAAATAATGCATCAGACCAAGATCCTTCATTTAAAATTCAGAGGTGAGCTCCCTCTTACACTGTGCTATCAGTTGTTCCTCTCCTGTAAGGAACAAGTCATCCACATATAGGACTAGGATCAAGATTTGATTGTGGACAACCTTAAAGTATAGATTGGAATCAGAAGTACTTTTGAAAAACCCCAAGCTGTGAAGGTATCCATCCATCCTTGCATACCAGACTCTTGGAGCCTGTTTGAGACCATACAAGGCTTTCTTCATTTTACACACATGGGACTTATCCCCACGAGTCACAAATCCTTCAGGTTGTTCAATGTAGACTTCCTCATCAATCTTGCCATTGAGGAAGGATGTTTCTACATCCATATGGTGTAACTTCCATCCAAACACTGCAGCAAGAGATATGATGGTTCTGATAGTAGTATACTCGGCGACAGGAGCAAAAGTCTTGTCATAGTCTATGCCCTCTTTTTGGGAAAAGCCATGAACTACAAATCTGGCCTTGTACTTCTCAATGCTTCCATCAGCAATATGCTTGATTTTGTAGATCCATCTTGATGTGACCACTGACTTTCCTGTCGGTCTTGGAACAACTTCCCACACATCATTTTTCATGATTGAACTGTACTCTACAATCATAGCATCAATCCATACCTGTTGACTTGCTGCTTCTTTGTATGTGGAAGGTTCAACATTGATGAGCTGGCTCATAAGACTTGAGTACTTATGCGACCTTATGCTTTCTTTGAAAGTCCCGGGAGGAGCTTTATGCTTCTTAGCTTCTTGTACCATTTCTCGGTACCAAGAAGGTCTCCTTTTGGAAGGAGGGACTTGAAGTAGTTCTTTTGGTGGACTTTTAGGTTCCTCAGGTAGATCTGGAATTTGAGTCTCAAATTCTTCTTCCTCCCTCTGAACTTCTGAATCTGGGATCTCAGAAGGAGGTTCTTCATCTTCCTTTGAAAGCTCTTGTGTTTAACGAAACAAAGCTTCCTCATGGAATATCATGCCTCTACTGACTTCAATGTACCTCTGTCCAAGGACATAGATGCGGTAGGCTTTTGAGTTTTCGCTCTAACCAACAAATATGCGTTTCTTCCTGGAAGGCACTCGCTTAGCCCTCTTTTCTTTTGGTACATGAATGTACACCGGAGTGCGAAAAATCCTCATATGGTCGACTGCAGGTTTCTTGCTAGTGAAGACTTCTTCTGGAGTCTTTTCCCCAAGATGTCATGAGGGATTCTGTTTTGAATGTACACAGCAGTACATGCAGCTTCAACCCACAAAGGTAAAGAAAGATCAAGGTCAGTAATCATAACTTTAGCAGCTTCACAAATTGTTTTGTTCTTCCTTTCTGCAACCCCATTTTGTTGATGGTTGTAAGGCATTGTTAGCTCTCTCTTGATTCCTGCATTAGGATACAGATACAAATGTGTCTGCTTGTCTGATTTTCAATCAGAGCTTTGAACTCTTTGAACTTGTCAAAAGTTTCACTCTTGGCTTTGAGAAGGTAAACCCAAGATTTTCGAGAATGATCATTTATGAAAAAAACATAGTACAAGCACCCACTCAAGGAGGGTGAAGACATAGGTCCACAAATGTCAGAGTGAATCAAATCCAACAATGCTTTAGATCTATTCTTGCTTATGGAGAAGGGTTTCTTATTGTTCTTACCCAGAGCAGAACCCTTGCAAATACCATCATGTTTAGGAGAAATCTCTGGCATACCTGTAACCATCTTCTGAAGGCCTGGAAGAGTTGTATAGTGAAGGTGTCCATACCTTTGACGCCACAGCTCACATGGATCAACTTTGTGATGAACCAAAGCTTGTTTGGAAATTCTGGAATTCTTATAAAGAGCTCCCTCTCAAACCCCAATTGCTACAACTGAGCTTAACTTCTCATTCTTTGCCCATAGTAGGACCTTCTTGTCCATGAAGAGGACTCTGTAGCCCTTGTTTTCTAAGCCAACAACGGAGAGAAGGTTTTTCTTTAAACGAGAAACATATAAAACATCACCAATATGCAAAACCGTACCTGAATCAAGTTGAAGTGAGGTTGAGCCAACTCCAATCTTGTAAGTTTATTAATCTCCAAGATCCACTTGAGTAGTGAACTTCTTCTTTCTGTAGCTGGTGAGTGCTTGACGATGACCTGTCATAAGTCTAAAGGCACCACTATCAACTAACCAAGAGTTAGCAATGTCAGTGATAGATCCAGAAAGAGCAGAGTTCAGGTAATATCTTCTTTGGTATCCTTGGTATTTTTCTTCTTTTTGGGTTCTTCTTCTTCTTCTACAACTGAAGCTTGGAATTTTCTTTTGAACTTCCTCTTGGGCTGCCTGCAATCCTTAGCAAAGTGCCCAATCTTATGACAATTATAGCATTCTAATTTTAAAACATCAATGTGTTTACCTTGTGGTTTCTTTCCCTTCTTTTTCTGAGGGGAGGGCTTCTTGAACTTCCTTGTCTTAGCTGTAAGAGCTAGGTTTCCTTCCTTAGTGCCATTTGCCTTGCTTTGAGCTCTACCTTCTTCTTCCAAGCAATCATGCCAAAGTCTATCAAAGTTTGGCTGATTTTCACGTCCACTTACTGATACCAGAAAGGTTTCCCAAGAGTTTGGGAGACCATTGAATACAGTTTGTGCTAGGTCATCATCATCCACAGTAATACCAATAGCAGTAAGTTGGTCTCTTACCTGTGCAATCTTTAGGAAGAAGGGTCCAACTCCTTCATCTTTGTTCATCTTCAGTGTTCGAATTCTTCTCTTCGAAACTCTCTTCTGACTAGGAGCCTTCTTTTCATACATATTTGTCAAGGTGTCAAAGCATTCTTTGGTAGTCTTCGATGGTGTGATGGTGGGCATCAAGGTTTCCTTGACTGAGTCATAGATGGTCCTTCTAGCCTTTGCTTGCTTCTTCTTGAAAGCAATTCTGCGAACATTAGATGTTGGTTCGTCTATGGTGTTGAAAACCAAGTCATCAAGATCATTTTCCTCCAGGATAGCTGTGAGCCTAGCTTTCCAAGAGTTGTAATTTGCTAGACCTTCAAGCTTCTCTTCAGGTCTGAAAGGGTTGGTATCCATCTTTGCTTCACATGTCAGTTATCTAAGTTTGCAAAATGTCCCAAGGTCTAGGAAGACAACAGTAATCTGTCTCTTATTGGGGTCTTCACATGCAAAGCTCTGATACCATGTTGAATTTTAGTAGTGTTCCACCAAGTTTTTGGGACGTGGGAGCGGGGAAACACACATTGGGGACATGTAGAGACACCACAAAATTTTGGGGTATTTTAAGGGACACGGGGCGGGGGGGCGTCAGGGTCTCTAAAATTATAAAAAAATAGAAAAATAATAAAAATATGAACCCCAACATATAAACTCTTATGTTCTCGAAGAGTTTAGTGTAATGTAAATGTAATCGTTATAGCCAAGCATATCATATCGATGTTTGTTTCTATTTCGATTTATAATGACCATTTAGTGTAAAAGATTAAAATTTAAGATGAACCATATTTGTTTTTAAGTAAAAAAATTAAAATTTGAGGGCGATGGGGGCCTGTGAGAGCCCCCCATTTTTCAGGAGGGGGCATGTGGGAGCCCCCCAATCCGGGAAACACCTAGACCTGCGTTTCCCTAAGTTTCGGGGAAAGGGGGGGGCATTGGGAAACGTTTCCCATGGAGCCCTCCAGCCCCCGAGGCATGCGAAGCGCAGGGGGCACGCCCCCGACCCTGGGAGACGTGTCCCGGTGGAACACTGAATTTTAGCATTAGCATGTATTATTTAATTTTTTTATATTTTTTAGTGCACACTGTAAGATAACAATACGACAAGTGTAGTAGATAAATCAAAACATCAACACACATGAACACAAGATGTTTTCATGAGAAAACCTTTAAAGGACAAAAACCCCAAAAGCATTAGTAATTCATCCCTTAAATGAGATGACTAAGTTTTTCACTCTCAGAATTCTGAGATGAATGTTCTTGAATAATTGTCAAACCCTAGTAGGCTTGAATAATTCCAAACCCTAGCACATTTTACCAACAATTTGTCAACAAGACAAATCTTCTAGAAAATACTAAATTAGGGCTTCATGCCTGATTTTCTCTCAGCTGCCCAGTTGCCCATAATTCCTTTTGCTGTTGCCCCTAACTATTTTCGTGTTGCCCAGATTTCCGTACAACCTCTCGAGGGTCCGCCCAGATTTCCGTACAACTTCTCGAGGGTCCACCCAGATTTCTGTACGGTTGCTTGAGGGTCTACCCAGATCAACTACCAACTACCTAGAGCTGCCCAGACCTTCTTTTCAGCTGCCCGGATCTTCAACTGTCTGCCCATGATGGTTATGAGCCTACCCGTGACCAATAAAGGGCTGCTTGTGAATGGAAACACCCTGCCTGAACATCTGTACAACTGCCTGAGCCCTGTTTAGGGTTGTCTGAGGGTTGACCAAAGGCTGAATGAGCTTCCCGAGACTAAGTGGAGGACATCCCGTGGAAGAGAAAGGTGATGCCTGTGAGAGCACTGCTGCCCGAGAGGTAAGAATGCCTGCCAAAGCAAGATAGCAGACAACCCGTGAATAATTATTAGGCTTCCTGAGGCAGAGACCAAGTTTGCTGTGGAGAGATAAGGCTTCCTGTGAATGTAATGTGCACTAGGGTGAAACCCTAGATCTATTTTGTTGTTCACCATGAGTAGGATTGATGCCCTAGAAGCTAGAGTTACTGTTGTTGGTTGTAGAAGGATGATGGAGATTCCCTAGCTAGAAAAGCCTCCATGCTAGGGCATAAACAAAACAAAGATCTTCTCTCACTTCCAAAGCCAGCGAAAAAAATCATCTATGGAGCAACTCATTGTTGGTGATGAAGTGTGTGTAAAATGAAATGGAGTTGATCTTCTTTTATAGGCTTTTAGTCACTTGGATGTGGACCATACACAAAAGAATAAAATAATAGTGTCGTATTCTTTTACCCTTTTTGACTTTTTCTTTAAGGTACTAATGACCTTTTTATGTTTTCATTTTGACTCCTTAGTGGTCCAAGGGTCCTTATGTATTTTTGACTTATACCTTTTATCCTTCTTCAAGTGCCCTGTGGTCAATGCAAGTTGTCATAGGGGTCCTTCATACCCACTTGTAATGTCCTCTTCCAACTAAACCACCTTGAGAACACCCGTTAACCTATCTTATTCCCATAGGTTCAAGCGAGTCTTAAAGAAAAGGGAATAACTGAGGACTGATAGCACTAGGAGTAGAAAGGTACATCAATTCAGAGTTATTAAGTCATCAGTGTAGTAAGAAGGCAATCATAATTCACATCCTAAAGCATGTGGAGCATGCAGGCCTTATTTCTTCAGTGTTAAAGTCAACATCGAATTAGAATTGCATGCATGCAAAAGTGAAGCATAAACCCTAAAAGTGACATGCAAACCCTGAAAGCACATGATGATCTATTTAAGAAGGGTTATTGGACTAAAGGAGTTATCTATTATTATTGTTGATTGATTTGGAGCTTTTGAGCAGCAACATAGCGTGCAAATGCAACAGTTGGGGTTGAAGACGGTGTCTTCAACTAACGAGGGTTCGGCAGTGAAATATCTACGTTAGTCTCTTTTTGGGATAGATCATCCAGGCTTATCCACGACATTCATCGTATACATCAGTATCCAGGGATCCAACACACTCAGAAGGATTATTTGCAGGTCCACATTTTGCAGCTGGAAATAGCTGGGAAACCTCAAACGATTCGCTGGGACCATAAAACCCAATCTTTCCTCCACATGTCAGCTTCCTCTTTCTCGGCAGGCTTATCCTACGACATAGAGTGACTATCAGCCATCGGTTTGCTCACCTAGAGCAACTATCAGCAAAACAGAGAGATTGGGGACGTGAGGAGCAAAACAACAAACAGTTTTGCTAGGGCACTTAGAGGCAGCTGAACCTCTGCATGTGACAGTCTATCTCTCCAGCAGTAGAAGACCAACAAGTCCACAAAGTTTCAGCAACATCTGATCATCCCTCCTCCAAAAACGTCACCTTCAGTCTGAGGAGGGCACACGTGTGCAACTGGGCATCAACAGCAAGAAGGTAGCGCTAATACTTCACCTATCTGGCACTTTATGCATGCAGCCTATCTTAGGAGTATTATTAGCCGATTTATCAGTGGTAAGTGTTAGATTCCTTTTTGCAAACCCTAGACCTAATTCTGCTATATTTTAGGGTATTTTTGCAATGCAAATTTGCATGCATAGTTATTCCGTATTTTTGCACAAGATTGAGTGTATGAGTTAGCATTATACACAGTATCGATAGAATATCAGTATTTGGGATATTATGGTGCTATCAGAGCATGTTCCTCGCGAGCGGTGGGCTGAACATGAGAAGCAAATGAATACAGAAGAAGGCACTTTTGTAACCTATAGGAGAAGGAAGAGTAGGTACACGGAGGAATTTGAGGATATCTAGCTAGAAGATACCAACTCAGACATGGACCCAATAGGTATACACTCTGACAGAGGGAAAGGAACAAGAGAGGACGAAGACAGGATGGAGTTTTGTAGCTTGGTGAACGCATTGCATGATCTAGCCAAAGGGCAAAAAGAAGTCTTGCATGCAATAAACAGGTTGGCGACGAAACCAGAACCAGGGCATAGCAGTGTACCCCTCTCACTAGTAGATAAAGAGTCTACACGTAGTAGTGGGAAGCATGCATACACCAATATGCAAAACACACCCCACATATATAATAGACCTTCCGGCAGGCCTGCGATGCCTCACTTCCTGGCAGATACGGTAGCAGGACCAGTGATGCCAGTAGAACCTAGTGAACCATTTGGAGCCTACTTACAGGAATACAGAGATTTGGGAGATGAGTTCCATTCAGTCAAAATTTTGAGTTGCAACGCACATTGGGGAGACTAACTATTCCCAATTTTGATGCGACATCCAGTTGTTAAGCCAAGATTTGGGTACAGAAGTTAGACACCTACTTTCAACTTAACCCCATGACAAAGACAGATGCAATCAAGTTGGCTACTTTCCATCTAGACGGGGAAGCACATGAGTGGTGGTACCATGGACTAATGACATTGGGTCACAGCACTATCACTTCCTACAGTGACTTCACACAGAGGCTTATGGAGCGATTTGATAAGAAGGACCCAGAGATTCATTTTAGGGATCTTACTCAGCTCAAGCAAATAGGTAGTGCAAAGATATTCATATCCGAATTCTAGAGAGTTGTAGTTATGGTATCTGACATATTAGAGAGTTGGTTGATTATGCTATTTATGGAGGCACTATCCGAGCCACTCTGCGGATGGGTGAAGGCTTATAGGCCAATTACTTTGCAAGATGCTATTAGTAGGCCTCTGGACCTACAAAATTATGTGCCAAAGAACAAGCCGCCACAAAAACCTACCAATCTCCCGAAAAACAAGGAAAAATCTACCAATCTTCCAGAAAATAGGGAAAGGATAATCCCACAGAGGGAATGGTTGAACAAGGACACACGACGAGATTTGAGAAGGAAGAATTTATGTTTTAATTGCAAAGAGCCTTGGGTACCCGACCACAGATGTATGGGTAAAGGGAAGGTACACCTCATCGAGCTACTTACAGATTGCAGTGAGTAAGATGAGTCAGAGCAGAAACCAGATGGAGAACTACATAGTACAGAATTGGAACCATTGCCACCGAGAGCCACTATTTCTACCCTCACAGGAGTCCCCACCTTTCATACCATCAGTATCAGGGGAAGTATCCAGGGACAACGTGCAATTGCTTTGATTGATGGTGGGGCCACCCACAACTTTATAGATGCCTCTTGGGTAGAGAGGAAAAGATTTCCCACCGAGGACTTTGAGGGCTTTACCGTTGTCATGGCTGGCAATCACAGGATGAAGTGCACACAAAGGATACCTCAGTTACAGGTACTGCTTGGGAATTATACATTGGTGGATGTCTTTTATGTGGTAGATGTGCCAAACACAAGCATTGTTTTGGGAGTACAATGGTTGTACTCAATTGGTAAATACTCAACCAATTACCAAACATTAGAGATGGAGTTCCTAGCACCAGATGGGAAAAGGGTAGTCCTAAGGGGAATGCCCAATGAAGCTTCAGGGTCAGCCACAACAAAGGGGATGACCACCATATTCAGGCATTGGGACAAGACTCGCACGAGAAAATGGTCAACTCCAACACAGAAGACTTCAAGGAAGGAATAGTGGTATGCAAAGGGCTTTTCGGGTAGACCTCCAGACTAAGGTAGGATGAGCCTTAGCGAATTTGGACAAGGAGCCAAATATGGCATGTTCAATCCTCATAGGTACCCTAGAAGATACAAGGAGGGAATACAGAGCATGGGTGAAAAAAAACACAAAATCGAAGGAAAAGAAGAGCCACCCAGCAGCAGAATAAACTAGTTGATAAAAATGGACAAGAAGAGACATGGATAGATAATTCGGTATATTGGTCGGAGATTGCTTGAGGACAAGCAGTTTCGAGCGAGGGGGACTGTAATGTCCTCTTACAACTAAACCACCTTGAGAACACCTGTTAACCTATCTTATTCCCATAGGTTCGAGCGAGTCTTAAAGAAAAGGGAATAACTGAGGACTGATAGCACTAGGAGCATAGCGATACATCAATTCAGTATTATTAAGTCATCAGTGTAGTAAGAAGGCCATCAGAGTTCATATCCTAAAGCATGCAGAGCATGCAGGCCTTATTTCTTCAGTGTTAAAGTCAACATCGAATTAGAATTGCATGCATGTAAAAGTGAAGCATAAACCCTAAAGTGACATGCAAACCCTAAAAGCACATGATGATTTGTTTAAGAAGGGTTATTGGACTAAAGGAGTTATCTATTATTATTGTTGATTGATTTGGAGCTTTTGAGCAACAGCACAGCGTGCAGCTGCGGCAATTGGGGTTGAAGACGGTGTCTTCAGCTAACGAGGGTTCGACAATGAAATATTTGCCCTAGTCTCTTTTTGGGATAGATCATCTAGGTTTATCCACGACATTCATCGTATACATCAGTATCCAGGGATCCAACACACTCAGAAGGATTATTTGCAGGTCCATGTTTTGCAGCTGGAAATAGTTGGGAAACCTCAGAAGAATTCGCTAGGACCATAAAACCCAGTCTTTCCTCTGCATGTCAGCTTCCTTTTTCTTGGCAGGCTTATCTTACGGCATAGAGTGACGATCAACCATCATTTTTCTCACCTGGAGCAACTATCAACAAAACAAAGAGATTGGGGGCATGAGCAGCAAAACAACAAACCAATTTGCTAGGGCACTTAGAGGCAACCAAACCTCTGCATGTGACAGTGCATCTCTCCGGCAGCAAAAGACCAACAAGTCCACAAAGTTTCAACAACATCTGATCATCCCTCCTCCAAAAACGTCACCTTCAGTCCGAGGAGGGCACATGTGTGAAGCTGGGTGTCAACAACAGGAAGGTAGCACTAATACTTGACCTATTCGACACTTTATGCATGCAACCTATCTCAGGAGTATTATTAGCCGAGTTATTAGTGGTAAGTGTTAAATTCCTTTCTACAAACCCTAGACCTAATTCTGCTATATTATAGGGTATTTTTGCATGGCGAATTTGCATGCACATTTATTCCGTATTTTTGCACAAGATTGAGTGTATGAATTAGCATATACACAATGGCAGTGGAATATCAGTATTTGGGATATTACACCACTCAAAGTACATCATCATAAATAGGGAGAATTACTAATGCTTTTATTTCAAACTCCTTGTGCCACCAAGATCGGGTACTAGGTGTCTTAACCAGGGGTAGCTAATACCTGGAGAAGATAACAAAGCCCACAGATGTGCCTCACATGCCCAAACCCGATCTAGGACTTATAGTGATGTCCCGATAACTGACCTGGATCCTCCATTCTCCCGGAGAATGGCTCTCAGCCCTAGGTTGAGTCCCCCCGTCTTGGACTGGTTCATCAGGTACCTCCATTCAAAGAATGGCCACTCATCTCTAGGATGAGTTCCCCTAATGCTTGGGCTTGTTCCTCTTCCTGGTAACTGACCAGGTGCCTCCATTCAAAGAATAGCTACCCAGCTCAGGGATGAGTTCCCCTAGTGTTGGATTGGTTCCATGTCCTGGTACTTGACCAAATGTCCCCTTCAAAGAATGGCTACTCAGCTCAAGGCTGAGTTCCCCTAGTGCTGGACCGGTTCCACATCTTCGTACTTGACCATATGTCTCCATTCAAAGAATGGCTACTCAACTCAAGGTTGAGTTCCCCAAGGGCTGGATTGGTTCGACATCCTGGTTCCTTGACCAGATGTCTCCATTCTCCAAGAGAATGGCTCTTGATGCTACTTAGGAAAAATCAACACTCCCTCAGCAAGAGAGGTACTCTCTGCCATGCCAAGCTTGTCACAAAAGTACACAAACTTCGTTGTTGTCAAAGGCTTGGTCAAGATATTTGCAATTTGTTCATCTGTACGGATATCAGAGAAGTTTCTAGATTTTGAGCCTATCACCTTCAGCCATACAAAAACCAACACATTAAAATCTGAATGTTGAGCCTATTAACACTTAAGTTCTAACCCAACACATATTTAACTTAATCAAACTCATACCCATCATATTCCAAGTGTTGGAAACCATTGGTCTCAACATTTCAGACATTACAATGATATTTAAACTTAGACTTAGGCACATTTCATTTACTACCCTGTACTTCTTATTTTCAATTCCTTTAACATTAGGTGGGTAGCCTCTGATGTCAAGCCTAACATAAAATATTGGTGTCACTTGTTTCAGATCAGCTTCCTTGTTTCATCCTTGTCATCTATAACTGTGATTAGGAAGTCTAGGACTTTGGGGTTAGTTTTACATCCTGCTTAACTTAAGACCACTTATCCCTTATTATCTTGGGGGTTCAATTTTGCCAATTTGTAAGTTTAATAAGCATTGATGTTTTAGCCTAATTGGTAAGATTAGTTCTTTGAGAAAGTTGGTTTCACCGACAAGTATCTAGGAAAGTTTGATTGGGGACAACTCCCGTGGTTAGTATGGGTCTGCCTTTAGTGGACCTAGGAAAGATAAAGAGAGGGGACCTTGCTTGGAGTGACATTTTGGGGCAGAGTCCCGAGGTTTCACTAGTTTGGTGACCGTTGGTCTTTGCTAACGCCGAGGTCGCTACATCGTGTGACAACAATATCTTTGAGGTACATGAAGAATAATAAGAATAATATTCCCGAATGCTGTTTTTTGGTGCACTACAATAATAGGACAACCGAAGGATGGTTTCAAGGTTCCTATGGGGACTTCTGATATACTCAAGGCACATGGAAGGAAATATGTGTTCAAGTCGTCTAATGCAGTATTACTCGAAGAGGTATTGAAAGGAGTTACAACTATTAGTTTTTCTCAGAGGTCTCCACTCGCTCTCAGAAGTCAGGATAATCAACTCGGCCACAATGTTCACTAATCCAAGATGAAATACACTTCAAACAAATTTAGAACTTGCAGCACATGATATCCTTACAAAACAATTAGGCAATCACATATGACTCAGAAATTTACCCTGGAAACTCCAATGGGGAAAACCAACAAACTGTGGGGCTTTCTAATTTCTCGAGCCCAGAGCAAACAAATAAATATAGAAGAGGTACAGAATGAGTTTAGATACAAGCGGATGAACTTGAAGGGTCAAAGCCCTAGATCTGCAGCAGTTGTAGCTGTTGCTCTTGGAAAGTGCGCCCCCCAACAGTACACCCTCAATTGAATATCTCAACTCAAACTCTATCAGTCACTAAAGACTGTACTCTTTGTCTAGATCTCTAAAGAATTCTCCCTGAGATCTTTGCTCTGATCGGATCGGTTACGGACGATAAACAACATCCTCAAACTTAGAAAACGTCCCCTAGCAGTTATAGTTGCGTCCTCTTTGCTCAGAAAACGTCCCAGCTAATCTGCACTCAGTCAGTCTCTAACTGATTACTAAAGACCTTTCCTCAGTCATTGAAGAAGACCCTCAGCTCTCTGTGCCCTCTCAGCCTCCCACGTGTGTGTAGCAGCTCCCTCACGTCCCACAAGTGTGACGTGTTGTTGCTCACGTCCTCCTCCAGCTGCTCAATCTGTTGCTGCTTCTCTTTAGTCTCTGAAGATGCTCAATGAAGACTCTCTCTTTCATTGCCTTGATGATAGATCTCCTCACTCTTTGAGAATCTGACCTCTCACTACCCTCAGGAATGCGCCTTTAGCTTTCTTAGATGGTTCGCCCTCCTTTGGTCAACTGCTGCTCACAACTGCTCTGATCTCCTGATACACAAAAGATGATTGACTTATGCACCCTTAGTGCCTTTTTATAAGTCAACTTGAAATTAGGTTAGCAAACCCTAATTAGGATTCCAAAACCCTAACTTCACTTTTGGTGCCAAAAATCAAATTGCATGCATGCACTTTTGCATGTAACTGGCAAAAGTGACTTGATACACTGCATGTCTCCACTGTTGGATCCATGACACATGGCAGAGTGCATCTCACACTCTACCCCCCCTGCCTGAGCTGATAAGTGCCTCCATGCCAGGAAGTCTGCATGGAGGACATCTTGAGTTACACCATAATTCAACTCCCTCTTAACGAGGGATGTCCGACCACAACTGATGCCCGGATCCAACAAGTCCTCTACTGTAGTAATTGCAACGTATGTCCTGACTACCTCTGTTGACCTCTGACCTGTAGTACTATGATCCTCCTCCATCCTGGTGGTCTCGGAGGGAACCTCTTGCTTTCTCTCAGGCCAAATCACTGATCCTGGGCTCAGACTCCCTCTGAGTCTCTGCTGCAGCCAACCTCTGAAGCTATCATCAAGCGGATCAACTGACTGGTAGTTGACCTCCCTGCCTTGAGATGATTCAACTCGCTCCTGAGCTAAGTCCATCTCAATCATCTCATACCAACTCAATCTCTGGCTAGTATTAGAATGAGCATCTTGCTCATATCTCTGCCCAGTGGACTGACTGTCCAAAGGCTCATCCAAACTAGGAGCTTCTTGCTCCAACTCCATTTCAGAGTCTGATGAGGACTTTGACAACCACCTAGCTATTCCTGAAGTAGGTCTTCCCTGCACCAGATACTCTCCACCAATCATGTGGCCCATTAGCACTAGGTCAGCTCCCATGGGATAAGTGAATATCAACTGTCTCTGAAATACCACAGAGAATCCTGCATCATCCAAAGATGATACTAAGAGTATGCTCACTCTCAGTCTTTGGTGGGCCCCATTTTGTATTCATCCTTCTTATGTGACAGAAGGCAAAGGTTGGAATGGACATAAACAAGTTCCTCGGCCTTCTTAGATCCTAATCTGCTTCGCTTCACCAAATGGATGAATCCATATGTGCTCCAGTTCCTCTCTGCTGATGAGGAACTAGCAACTTGTGACAAGATCTTGACGGCCAATTTTTGGATATTTGGAATTTCCCCACCATGGAAGTTCCACCAATTAAGTGGGCTTAGTCTGGTCTTGTCCTGCATAGTCTCAATATCTGCACCCAAATTTCAAAGTTCAAACCCTCATATCTTAAATGAATTTGAAATGATCTAAGAAAATTATATTGAAATGACAATGATTTTGATGCTTAAGATGAAAAAGGATCATTACCTGCACCCAGACCCTCAGATCCCACAAAATGTGAAAACTCCTCACGAATCATATAGACAATATCAGGATCTACAAATAGCTTTCTCAAAGCTTTCTTATGTCCTTGTGAGACTTCTGGGTCGTTGTTTGGCAAAGTTCTTTCTAGATCATTTAGCAACTCTGCAGAATAATATTTAGGATTCATTGCATAGGCCAAAAGGTGTAATGAAGTTGTCATCTTGTTCCACCTTTTGGTCAATATGTATTTTACTTCTTTGTAAAAGACTTCATTTGGGTCCTGCTCCTTGGCATTGATGACCACTCTTATCTTCTCTATCATGGAGTCAATGCCCTCATACACCTCTCCCAAATTGGGCTTGTCTATGTCAAACATACGTATCAAATCCACAATTAACTTAGTAAATGCCAAGAGGTATTCCACCATATCCCACCATTCATCATCAACAACCAACCTCTTCACTGCTTGTGCTCTTTCAGTTTGGGATTGCCTCCATTGATTCCAAAGAGAACTGCATACCATTGATTG